>SDVV010041395.1:0-10442 GCA_016164225.1 Gammarus roeselii | reverse complement strand
GCACATGCACTACAACACAGCACACTACATCAAGCCCAATATCGCAGTGCACATGCACTATAACACAGCACACTACATCAAGCCCAATATCGCAGTGCGTGCACTATAACACAGGACACTACATCAAGCACAATATCGCAATGCACATGCACTATAACACAGGATAACTACATCAGGCACAATATCGCAATGCACATGCACTTTAACACAGCACACTACATCAAGCACAATATCGCAGTGCACACGCACTATAACACAGGACACTACATCAAGCACAATGTCGCAGTGCACATGCACTATAACACAGCACACTACATCAAGCACAAAATCGCAGTGCACATGCACTATAACACAGGACACTACATCAAGCACAATATCGCAGTGCACATGCACTATAACACAGCACACTACATCAAGCACAATATCGCAGTGCACATGCACTATAACACAGCACACTACATCAAGCACAATATCGCGGTGCACATGCACTATAACACAGGACACTACATCAAGCACGATATCGCAGTGCACATGCACAATAACACAGCCCACTACACCAAGCACAATATCGCAGTGCACATGCACTAAAACACAGGACACTACATCAAGCACGATATCGCAGCGCACATGAGTAGCATATATGTCGCCTAAACGCGGATTAGTGAAGGATTATAGATAGGGATAAATAGAGTTACTTTTGGTGGGCGGGGTAGGGCGCGGTGCATGCAACCTTGACTCACCGAGCGTACGGGGGTTCGCGCAAAAACGGGGGGCGGGGGGCGGAGGGTACCGAAACTGGTTTGGTGCCCGAGTCACTAAACGGACTGACGGACGGACGGACGGACGGACGGACGGACGGACGGACGGACGGACGGACGGACGGACGGACGGACGGACGGACGGACGGACGGACGGACGGACGGATGAACGGACGGATGAACGGACAGCGTTCGGAAATGCATTGGCAAGGTTTATGTTATGAACATTTTAATTTGTACTGTATTTTGATATATATTGTATTTATATATTAGTTTTTCTTCTTTAGATGGTTGTAGTGGAGTATAATTGGTCACTAACTGTTGCTCGTTATATATATTTATCCGATTCCGGTATGAATAGTGTTATAGCAAGTTTTCTGGAGGGGGGGATTGGTGCGGTAGAGAAACCCCCCTAGGTAGAAAGTTGGATGCGCGCCTGGAAAATTATGTGAGTTTGCTCTTGCCTATTCCCTGTCTTATAAATTTTGTTTCCGTGGCAAGTTTGCTACGTTGTGAGTGTATATATCGTTATATATTTATGGCTGGCTTATTGTTTCAATATATTATTTTTCTGTGGATATATATGTTGGTATTCCTATCTAGTTGTGGTATATATGACTCATTCGATGCTTAATTGGTGGGTTCGTAGCGGTGGGGCTTGGGATTCGTTGTATGTTTTGTTCATTTATCACTATATATTTTTTTATAGGATTAATGCGGTAGGCATGTCTCATAACTCAATTTACAGCCTTAGTGTGCGAACGGCCCTGTTTGTACCAGCCTGAAGGTAGGATTACAGGCAAGGTTCTGTGTTTCCCATCTATTTATTTCATATTTATATAATATCTATAGAAATAGTAAGGATTATTTGTCAGGTTGTTTGCGGGTAATGTATATATTTTTTTCCTTTGTATGCTGAATCTTCGTTACAAGATTCTTTCCACCACATATTGCATTATCCAGTTTTGAAACATTTATATCAGTGTTCCATTGATGCGTTTTTCCACTAGCGAAAATACCTGAACGATTTGGATTTACTGTAAGTTAAAATATTATGTTTTGTATACTTAGTAATGATCGATTGATCAATGTTGAATTTGCGCTGTTTTTGGAATTTCGATCAGTTAACTCATACAGTTTTAGGCATTTTAGGGTATTTTTAGGTTTGCAGCTTCCACATTACTTCAGGCATAATGGGGTCGGTTGTTGCATCATTGTGGTAGTTTTATATGTATATATGACACATCTGTTTCGATTTAGCCGTATATACTTTAGTTAAAGATATGTTAATTTATCCCGGTTTTGGACAGAAGTTATGGATAATTTCAGTAGATTTTTGTATGTACTATACCGTATTTATTATAGGTTTCAGTTACGTTGCCTGCATGTTTTGGTATCTTATTCACATTTCGTATTTGTTTGGTTAAATGATAGTTCATTCTCATTCATCACGTTTTCAATGTATGTTTTGGGTATGGCAGAGAATTAATCTTCTTGCTTTGTTTCATCTCGTGAGTTCTAGTATAGTTCTTTCAGTTTTGTAGGTTCTTTATTGAATTTCCATCTTCATTACAATCTGTTGGTTATTTATACAATTTAGGATATATTACGTATGTATCTACATTATAGAACATTATTTCAGGTCTAATTTAGTTACATATTGTTTATATATAGTGTTTTATGTATCGTCTTTCATCCTGATACAATATTTGACGTATTTATCATAGATATAGAACAGACGATTTGTTACAAACTTGGTCTTGCTGTTAGGGTATTGTATATTTATTGTACGACCGTTCTTCAATATTTAAGAGGAGTTAGAGAGTCCCCTAGGCAAAAGCTAATTCTTTTTATGCTTGTTTGTGTAAATGGACCGATTTATTAGGATGGATACCATAATCTAGTGCACCCTATTTAGCTATTCTATATATGTTTTTGATGTTATGTTTTTTTCAAGAGAATCATAGGAATGTATGTTTAAGAGGTGTAAGTCCGTACTGCATCTTTGTAGAATTTTCGTCATTGATCCCTAGCAAATGTGTAGTTTACCGTTTAGATGATAATTTACTGGATGGATGGGTCCTAGTGTAGAGTTGGTTCATACTCTTTGGTTGTCATTTTGGAGTTCATCCATGTTCAACGTGAATTATGTACGTTCTTGTAGACATCGATCTTGAGTTTCATGGGTTTGTAAGTGAGGTTATGCGACAAGCTACTCATCGTTGTAGTGTTTTACTCAAGTCATCAGTAAACAGAAGCCCAGCTTTTTATGGCCACACACTCTCTAAGACTCATTCTTGACCACTGTACATGTGTCTAGATTTTGGTTATGTCCAGGATGTGTCTTTGTTCGAGGCTGTTCAGAGACGATGGGTTAACAGATGCGAGGTACGTCTGTGGCATCGTATCATGACTGTGTGTTACCTCTAAATTTGTTACATATCAGTGGTAGATTGCTGAGAAGTGACCTAGTAAAGCATTATAGAGTTCATATTTATGGCACAGGAGGCTTGGATTTGTACTCCCAGAGGCATAGCATCAGTTAGGTCTAGGAATTTATAATAGATTTGAATGGTATGATAGCATAAAATAACATTTTTCACGTTAACTCAGCGTTAAATGTCAGTTATTTTCGGTATGGCTGTTATGTTAGGACACGATCTTAGTCATGAACCAGATCACGTCGGATATTTGAGTAGGGTTCATCATCTGGGTGCGGTAGGATACACCGTATTTAATAGTTAATCGTTGTTTCTTAGGGTAGAGTGTAAAATCTTATTTAGCTATTTTTTTTAGATGTTGTTGTACATTTTGATTTGATATCATAGGAATATGTCTGCATCCGCTATGAATATGCCTATTTTCATGGGAATATGGGTATAAAATACGCTTATTTGGATGTAATGCTTCAAAAATTTGGTTTGTTTCCCCTCTCGACATTGGATTTGGGTCCGGTTCCATATTACCTTGGAGAACTATTCTACCGGATTTGTGTTGAGTGTTAGTGTTGAAATTCTTCAATAATTGAATGTACATCTCAATTATGTTATCCAATCGCAGGTCTTTGCTAGTTGCTTATTCCCGCAAGTCTTACTTCCATAAATGTTTGTATGTATTTCGTTTGCAGTTTAGACACTTAAAAGTTTTTGATCAATTCAGGCTTTCGTTATGAGACCGCGTTCCCATTCAGAATATTCGACTTTTTCGACTTTTCACCAGATCCACTTCAACATTTTTCACTGAAGGCCTGTAATGATGGTCATAATCCTAACTCATCCTAACCTAATCTAACCAAGGAATATATATTTTTCCCCGTTTCATACTTTTGTTAGGTATTTTTCTTTATTGATTCAACCTTCATCCTTATCAAATCTATCCCCTTGACCCTGTAGTTTTACCAATTTTTAGCATATTGTGTGCCTACATTTATATATATATTTTTTTCACCTCGCTTGTTACAAGTCCAGTAATATCGACCAGTCTCGAGTAATGTAAGGTCATCGCTCGTTTATGTAAGCTTACCCCATACGTCAGTGAGTGTTACGAATGTTAAAGCGTTAGCAAGATTCATGTACGGTTTTACTGTTGGAATATGATGTTTTTTGTAGTATTGGACGTTGTGCTCCTACCATTTTCGTCTACTATATCAGATATTGAATAAATCCACTCTAACAATTTTTCATGCAGATCTGCATTGTAAGGTCCGCAATCCACAAGATCTAGGATATAAACCATGTATGAGGAACATGTTCAGCGAAATATATATCAATGTACGATACCATAGGTCAAATATCGATGAATGCAAAAAGGGTTACCATACAATGACAATTACATTATTACCTAGGCAACTCAATCTATTCTATCCAAGAGTTATGTATTTCAATCAAGTTTGATGGTTATGTATGATATTGATATGTATGAATCTCTCCACTAGGGCTGTATATTTATCATCTCAAAAGCAGTTGAATACATTTTCTCCAATTTGATCCAGCAAAAAACCTTCTGCAGATGTTTAGATTCCAGAATTTTATCGATAGCTCTGTTACATGTTCGGATGAGACTCCACAGGTAGGTTCCACTAGAACAAATTCACTTCATTTGTAGCACAGTTTTTTAATGTGGATCAGTTATACGCGATGTTAGGTTCAAAGATCTAGTCATTCTAACCAACTTAACCAATAATTATATATCTTCATTCAAGTTTGATGGATATGTATGATATTTAGTCATTATTTTGTGCGATGTACACATCAAATCCCTTCCACATGGCTTTATTTTACGTAGTCTTTCTTCTAATGTCACACACTAGGTACACACATTCACGCTTTGTACGCATATGCAGGACCAGCCGCGGTATAATGACGTCGTATACCAGGATAGATACCGATACAATGTAGACACACACACACATTTTTGATTGCATATTCAGGATCGGTTAACATCTGAGGCACTTTACCTCTGATATATGTTTTTTCCATTAGAACAGAATCCCTTGTTATTGGTACAAGATATTTATTGTGGATCACCTTCACGTCATGTTAGGTGAAAAGAACTAAGCATCTCAACCTTTCCTATCCTTTTCTAACCAGTATAGTATCGATCCAGTTTTCGTGCATAAATTTGTTACTTTTTTATCGATTTATGACATATTTATTTTCATCCTCTCCACTTGGCTCTACATTTTGATCTAGCCTATTCACACCCATCAAAACCTAACCTAACCTAACTTTATGTATGATGTTCAGTCATTGCTATATACATATGAACCCCTCCAAACGACTCTAAATATCACTTCAACATATATGCTATTCATCTTGTAGTCACTCTCATCCCATATAAGTTAGCAGAGAGGACCCATTTTCAATCTTAGATGGTTTGAATGTTACGGGTATTTCATATTATTTTTGATTCTGACACAATTCTACATCTCTTTAACATATTATTCACATACATCATAACCTGACCTGACCTTACGTACGGTATTCAGTCATTGATATATACATATGAATCCCTCCAGACAACTCTAAATATCACTCTAACATACATGTTATTCATTTCGTTGTCACTCTCGAGTCATATATGTTACCAGAGATTCCCCCATTTTTCAAACTTGGATGGATTGAATGCTACAAGTATTTCAAATTTGTATTCAGTTTCATACAAACGGACACATAGTCTCACACCATGTTTTTCTTAATTTACTTCAATATCTCCACTCAACTCTAAAACCTTCGACAACTTGCAACTCTGAATTTTAATTTTCTCTTTCCTATAATTTTCATATCCTTAACGATGACTTCGTTTCAAGATCTGATCGGACTCTGATTTATATCATACCAATCTGTAACACATCTAGATCATTTACCTCGAAATAGGTTTTCTGGCATCATTTCAAGCCTTGAAACATATTTTTTCTACTGATTTCGAAAATTCGATGTTACCTCCGACTGTCACGATGTTCACAATTCGTTACTTGACCTTCGAGTTTAGGATAATATAAACATTTCATTGAGAACATACATAGGTTTTATTAGTATTTATTGGCATTATTTACAGACCTTGCTGCCATCATCAATATCATCTACCTGGTTTTTGATATTTAAACAGCATTGTTCGTCATCCAACCGTACTTTTCATCACTATATTTCAGTATACTCTCAAAATCCATCTTATACTCCATCATATCTTTGATGCGAATACCGAAGGCTATTCCGTTCCCGTGTGTCAATAAATGTATTACTTCTTCTTATTGACATACGTTTCGTCATAGAATAAACAAAAATGAACATTCATAACTCAAAATTTAGTTTACAGGTACTGAAAGAAGAAATCTCCGAAGATGATACGAGTCGGATCGAATAAATATTGACTAGTGTTGAAAATAACAGTTATCTCAGAATGGACAACAAGAATCAAAGAGTGGGAGATATCATTCATAAATGGATGCAGGAAAAAGGAAGTCCGCTTTGAGTAACTAATGTGGACGCGTTACATTCGTATGTAAATGAGTTTAGGAGGGAGGAGGGGGGAATAAGAAAAGCAAACTCGAAAATTTATATGATCCAAGGGTAAAATCTTAATCATGATTGTAATAAAGCTGAGGGAGTGGACAACAAATTATACTTAAGAACAAAAGAGAAACTGGATCGTATGCACATTTCTCAATGATGAATCTCAGAATGACTTTGAATTGGAAAAGATTCGAATAATTAAGGTTCAAGAAGAAGAAGTAATACATTTATTGACACACGGGAACGGAATAGCCTTCGGTATCCGCATCAAAGATATGATGGAGTATAAGATGGATTTTGAGAGTATACTGAAATATGGTGAGGAAAAGTACGGTTGGATGACAAACAATACTATTTAAATATCAAAAACCAGGTAGATGATATTGATGATGGCAGCAAGGTCTGTAAATAATGCCAATAAATACTAATAAAAACTATGTATGTTCTCAATGAAATGTTTATATTATCCTAAACTCGAAAGTTAAGTAATGAATTGTGAACATCGTGACAGTCGGACCGGTAAAATCGAATCTTTGAAATCAGTAGAAAAAAGATATTTCAAGGCTTGAAATGATGCCAGAAAACCTATCTCGAGGTAAATGATCTGGATGTGTTACAGATTGGCATGATATAAATCAGAGTCCGATCAGATCTTGAAACGAAGTCATCGTTAAGGATATGAAAATTATAGGAAAGAGAAAATTAAAATTCAGAGTTGCAAGTTGCCAAAGGTTTTAGAGTTAAGTGGAGATATTGAAGTAAATTAAGAAAAACATGGTGTGAGACTATGTGTCCGTTTGTATGAAACTGAATACAAATTTGAAATACTTGTAGCATTCAATCCATCCAAGTTTGAAAAATGAGGGAATCTCTAGTAACATATATGACTCGAGGTTGACAACGAAATAAATAACATGTATGTTAGAGTGATATTTAAAGTTGTCTGGAGGGGTTCATATGTATATATCAATGACTGAATACCGTACGTAAGGTCAGGTCAGGTTATGATGGATGTGACTAATATGTTAAAGTGATGTAGAATTGTGTCAGAATCAAAAATAATATGAAATACCCGTGACATTCAAACCATCTAAGATTGAAAATGGGTCCTCTCTGCTAACTTATACGGGATGAGAGTGACAACAAAATAAATAGCATATATGTTAAAGTGATATTTGGAGTCGTTTGGAGGGGTTCATATGTATATAGCAATGACTGAACACCATACATAAAGTTAGGTTATGTTAGGTTTTGATGGGTGTGAATAGGCTAGATCAAAATGTAGAGCCAAGTGGAGAGGATGAAAATAAATATATCATAAATCGATAAAAAAGTAACAAATTTATTCACGAAAACTGGATTGATACTATATAATTACTGGTTAGAAAAGGATAGGATAGGTTAAGATGCTTAGTTCTTTTCACCTAACATGACGTGAAGGTGGTCCACAATAAATATCGTGTAACAATAACAAGAGATTTTGTTCTAATGGAAAAAACATGTATCAGAGGTAAAGTGCCTCAGATGTTAACCGATCCTGTATATGCAATCAAAAATGTGTGTGTGTGTCTACATTGTATCGGTAACTATCTCTGTATACGACGTCATTATACCGCGGCCGGTCCTGCATATGCGTACAAAGCGTGAATGTGTGTACCTGGTGTGTGACATTAGAAGAAAAACTACGTAAAATAGAGCCGTGTGGAAGGGATTTGATATGTACATCGCACAAAATAATAACTAAATATCATACATATCCATCAAACTTGGATGAAGATATATAATTATTGGTTAAGTTGGTTAGAATGACTAGATCTTTGAAACTAACGTCGCGTATAACTGATCCACAGTAAAAAACTCTGCAACAAATGAAGTGAATTTGTTCCTGTGGAATCTACCTGTTAAGTCTCATCCGAACATGTAACAGGGCTATCGATTAAATTCTGGAATCTAAACATCTGCAATGCAGATCTGTATGAAAAATTGTTAGCGTGGATTTATTCAATATTTGATATAATAGACGAAAATGGTAGGAGCACAACGTCCAACACTACAAAAAAAATCATATTCCAACAGTAAAACCGTACATAAATCTTGCTAACGCTTTAAAAATTCGTAACACTCACTGCTGTATGGGGTAAGCTTACATAAACGTTTTGAACTCGAAAGTCCACAAACGAGAGATGACCCAACATTACTCGAGACTGGTCGATATTACTGGACTTGTAACAAACGAAGTGAAAAAGATATATATATAAATGTAGGCACACAATTTGCAAAAAATTGGTAAAACTACAGGGTCAAGTGGATAGATTTGATAAGGATGGAGGTTAAATCAATGTAGAAAAATACCTAACATGAGTATGAAACGGGGAAAAATATATATATTTCTTGGTTAGATTAGGTTAGGATGAGTTAGGATTATGACCATCATTACAGACCTTCAGTGAAAAATGTTGAAGTGGATCTGGTGAATGGTCGAAAAAGTCGAATAATCTGAATGGGAACGAAGTCTCATAACAAAAGCTTGAATTAATCAAAAACTTTTAAGTGTCTAAACTGCAAACGAAATACAAACATTTATAGAAGTATGACTTGCGGGAATAAGCAACTGGCAAAGACCCGCGATTGGATAACATAATTGAGATGTACATTCAATTATTGAAGAATTTCAACACTAACACTCAACACAAATCCGGTAGAATAGTTCTCCAAGGTAATATGGAACCAGACCCAAATCAAATGTCGAGAGGGGAAACAAACCAAATTTTTGGAGCATTACATCCAAATAAGCGTATTTTATACCCATATTCCCATGAAAATAGGCAAATTTATATCGAATACAGATATATTCCTATGATATCAAATCAAAATGTACACCAACATCTAAAAAAAAATAGCCAAATAAGATTTTATACTCTACCCTAAGCAACAACGATTATCTATTATATACGGCGTATCTTACCGCACCCAGATGATGAACCCTACTTCAATATCCGACGTGATCTGGTTCATGACTAAGCTCGTATACTAACATAACAGCCATACCGAAAATAACTGACATTTAACGATGAGTTAATGTGAAAAATGTTATTTCATACTATCATACTATTCAAATCTATTATAAATTCCTAGACCTAACTGATGCTATGCCTCTGGGAGTACAAATCCAAGCCTACTGTGTCATAAACATGAACTCTATAATGCTTTACTAGGTCACTTCTCAGCAATCTACCACTGATTTATAACAAATTTAGAGGTAACACACAGTCATGATACAATGCCACAGACGTACCTCGCATCTGTTAACCCATCGTCTCTGAACAGCCTCGAACAAAGACACATCCTGGACATAACCAAAATCTAGACACATGTACAGTGGTCAAGAATAAGTCTTAGAGAGTGTGTGGCCATAAAAAGCTGGGCTTCTGTTTACTGATGACTTGAGTAAAACACTACAACGATGAGTAGCTTGTCGCATAACCTCACTTACAAACCCATGAAACTCAAGATCGATGTCTACAAGAACGTACATAATTCACGTTGAACATGGATGAACTCCAAAATGACAACCAAAGAGTATGAACCAACTCTACACTAGGACCCATCCATCCAGTAAATTATCATCTAAACGGTAAACTACACATTTGCTAGGGATCAATGACGAAAATTC
>SDVV010041393.1:0-10442 GCA_016164225.1 Gammarus roeselii | reverse complement strand
CTTTATCTTACCTAAGTGAATAAATTGTATTTATACAACTAAACCGCGTAGCTGTAAATATTGTGTTGTGTTGCGTTGCTTTCAGAGCTCAGTTTGCCCGTGTGGCCGCTGACGTATTAATCTTGATGCTACCTGTACGCACTAGGGTGCGTACATATCTCACTTAATGTTTGAAAAGATTGGAAGCGGAGGTCCGTTTCGAGTAAGCGTTTTTTCTTTTGCGCACCAGCGTGCGTCTGTTATTGCTAAAACTTTCACTTTTTTCTAACGTTGAAAGCGTTGTTTTGTTTTTTCCTCGCACACTTAGGCGTGCGAGCCTGCTTTAATCAATGATCGTCGAGCCCTACGGGGGAGCCTATTATGACTCACGTTGAGGCTCTGGTGGAAATGAGGACCAAATCACATCACATCACATCACTTAGTGTAGAGGTAGCGAGAGAGCGTACACTGGACAGGCGTGAGTGGAGAATTATTGTGAACAGATGAGTTTTGACGCTACCCTGATATGCGTTCCAGCCCTAGGCACATCGTTGAGTGACGCGATGGTCGTGGGCGGTAGGGGCCCTGTCATCATGACGCGGCAGGGGTAAACCAGTCACACTGTCGGGCCCTGCTGCCGACACTGACTTCGAACCGCACTCATGACTCGGAAGGTGTTTTGCGGGGTTCCCGGCCGGGCCCTTTTGTGCCAGAGGACTAAGGTGTGAGAGTGTGAGGTGCGCCTTGTCGTCGGTCACCCCCCTTGCTGGGGGATTTCGGCCTAGTATCTGTATGTCTTTATTTTATCTTTTCATTCTGTGTCATACTTTTTCCACCATTCTGTTGCTGTTCTGCTCGGTCACCTCCCTGAAATTCGGTGCCGATATGGTCACCGGCGCGACGTTGTCCAGAACAATAATTCGCATTCATAACGAACAGATTATTAACTGATGAGTACGTATGTAGGGAAGGAATTCGCATTGACAACGAACAGATTATTAACTGGTATTACAATACTATTGCTGAAATTCGCATTGACAACGAACAGATTATTAACTGGTATTACAATACTATTGCTGGAATTCGCATTGATAAAGAACAGATTATTAACTGGTATTACAATACTATTGCTGGAATTCGCATTGATAAAGAACAGATTATTAACTGGTATTACAATACTATTGCTGGAATTCGCATTGATAAAGAACAGATTATTAACTGGTATTACAATACTATTGCTGGAATTCGCATTGATAAAGAACAGATTATTAACTGGTATTACAATACTATTGCTGGAATTCGCATTGATAAAGAACAGATTATTAACTGGTATTACAATACTATTGCTGGAATTCGCATTGATAAAGAACAGATTATTAACTGGTATTACAATACTATTGCTGGAATTCGCATTGATAAAGAACAGATTATTAACTGGTATTACAATACTATTGCTGGAATTCGCATTGATAAAGAACAGATTATTAACTGGTATTACAATACTATTGCTGGAATTCGCATTGATAAAGAACAGATTATTAACTGGTATTACAATACTATTGCTGGAATTCGCATTGATAACGAACAGATTATTAACTGTCAACTCCAAGACCAAGTAGAGGAGAATTTATCAAGTCATCGACCTACACTCGGAGAATTAACTGTACCTTTCCTATTGATATCCGATGGCTGATAATGTGGGAGACAACTCCGTATTGTCGGCAGACTCTTTGGTGAAGGATGGTGATGCCAATACTGGCCTCGACGGTGGAGATGTTGACCAGAGTGATCCATCTGAGAGGATGCGAAGTGAATTTTCGAAACCTAATAATGTTATTGGAATTCTTTAAAAACTTCGCGCTCTAAAAAGAACAATAACTCCAATGATTCTCTAGCCGCAGTCCTACCTACTTTGATGACGTGCTTGGAGAGTATCCAGAGCGTGAGCCTTAAGTTGGACGACCGTCCCCAATAGTTTATCGTCGCAGGCATCCTACTCTGTTGCCTTGAAGATCCAGGTCTCTGGAGCCAGCACTCCCTTGCCTACCGCCCGCTGGACGACAATCGATGACAAACTGGACAGCCTTGAACAGAACGCCCTTTCCAACTCCATCATCTGCCAGGGTCCCGTGGTAGCCTCTCTTCTATCTGAGGCTGGTGAAAACAGCAACGCCGTGCAGTATGGGAATAAGCTGAAGACTCGACTTGTTGACAAAATTAACTCTGCCACACAATCACAGTTTCGCTCCGGTAATTTCATTTCTGTTGTGGCCAGGGGCAAGGGGACAAAGCCTCTTCGAATTGAATGCTCGTCTAAAGTATGCAAGGTTGACATGCTTCGCGTGGTAAAGTCCTGCAGACCTGCTAATTTGTACATTGGCGAGTGTTTGACTGATGTATGATCGCAATTTTTCTACAGAGCTCGATGTCTCAAACGTGAGTCGGCCAAGGCTGGCTCTGTTTACACGCAGGACGGTGTCATATTATGCAGATTGAAGGATTCACAGCGGCCTGAGAGAGGGGTGAACGAGCAGGATTTCCTTAAGCTGAGTGAGAGAGTTGCTTCACTTATCAAGCTGCTGTGATTTCGTGATATAATTGCTAAAAAAATCTCGCTTTGACCTCTCACTTCTCACTTAGATCTCTCACTTAGATGATGTAACTCCAGAAACAAATGAACGTGATCCTGACCTTTTTTGATATTCCGAATATTTCATGTTCCTATTGTTTACCTACTGAATTTGCAACAAGTAGCATTTACCGTTTGCCCGATTATTTCTCCGTTTTTGTCTAATATACGGAGTCAACGAAATAATTTTTCAGGCCTTACTTCTCTTTTAGACACTCTTGAAATTCACCCTAACATTATAATTCTCCCCGAAACTTGGTTGTCTGCCAAATCTGACCATGGATTTCACCTCTATGGTTATAAGAGTGTGAATGTGTATAGGAATGACCAAGGTGGTGGAATCTCTGCCCATTGTGCTGATACTCTTGATGTGTGCCTGATTTACCACCTTACCAACGTCGATCTCGTGACTGGGCTTCTCTTCTTTGATGTGGCAATGCCCTCAACAAAATGTATTGTATTGTGTGTGTATAGGCCCCCCTCGTTTGATCTCAATGTATTTAACGAAACTTTTCTGGATACCATTCTAAATGATTTTCCTCCCAATGCCAAGGTGTTACTCTGCGGTGATTTTAATGTAAATCTTTTTAATCCCTTGGGTTTACCAAATATTGCAGCATTCATTTCTGCTTTGCTTGGCCTTGGTTATTTTCCAGCAATTACGAAACCTACAAGATATTCTGAAGAGAATTCCATCACTAAGTACTCTCTAATTGATCACATATGATGTAATTTCTCGTTGAATCCCAATACATTTTCCGCCGTCATTGACTGTTGCATAATCGACCACCTGCCAATTATATACGCTTCCCAACAGAACGACCCTTCAACGACTAATAAAATCGTTGCCCGACCACTTCAGCAAACTAAAATTGCCAACTTCGTTCAGGCAATAATTCATAAGGACTTGACAATGTCCTTGGTATGGAGGAACCAAATGCTGCAATTACGTCCTTTGCTAATGTGCTCTATTCTAAATATAATGAACATTTACCACTCGTCACCAAAACTGTGACCAGTAAAAAAATTTCACCGTGGTTGAGTAAAGATATAAAATTCCTGCAATGTAAGAAATACAAATTGCTAACTGGTTCGTAGGGGCTACGTTGAAATGAGTTTCTTCCGAACTTCTCGTAACCTTTTGCACTACGTAATTAGGAAATCGAAGAAGTTATACTTTTGTCGCCAACTTTTGTTAGAAAGAGACGATTCTAGAGGCACATGGACAGTTGTCAATGGCCTTCGTGGCAGGTGTGTGGCGCCGTCAACAATTCGTATTGTCCAAAATGGTGTTAGTCCAGCGCCTGCATCCCTGGCAAAAGAGTTTAATAAGTACTTCTCATCTATTGCTACTTGTCTCGTAAGCGGTGCTGCCCGGCCTGTTACCTCATACCATGTCAGTAGTATAAAATGCCCCTAGACGCGGATGAGCAATTCAGATAATGTAATAGCTAGAATGTATCTAATTACTTTGGGTGTCCGACTGAGCCCCTATGTATCTTTGACATTGTTATTTTTGATTACTTTTGAGCAAAGTTGATTTCTTTTGGGGACCTTGGCTTATTGTGAGTCGGATAACAGGCCAAAGAGACTTACGGCTAACGGGTGACTCCTTCCGGTGGGCTTTCGGCCATTGCTTGCGAAATATACTTGGGATGATTTTGTCTTTGTGTTCATTTATATTAGTACTTTTTTTAGTGCTTTATTGTATTTATTTATTTGTTTCCTTTAGATGTCTGTATTGGGGCATACCTACTTCCTAACTATTATTAATTATGAATGTATCAGTTGCTGGATGGAATATCGTTATAGCACATTTCGATGGGTGGGTGTGGTAGGGGACCCCTAGGCAAAAAGTTGGATGCGCTTTGGAAAAGTGGATGAGATAAGCTTCGCTTATCTGTTATTTGAATTGTTTACATCATTCCCGTGGCATGATTGCTAGGTTTGAGTGTTTATTTCATTATATATTTATGACTTATTTAATGATTCTATATACTTTTCTGTGTTATGATCTTTAGTTTGAAGGTTGTTAAAATACGTTAAAGGTGGAGAAGATTCGAACAATAACACGTGAATTTTATTATATTGTTTTGAGTTATGAGTATAGTAACAGGTCAACAGGGTAATTCTTAAACGAGCCTGAATGATGATTGTGATATTAACAGACACAACAGAACAAAAAGTGTAGAGTGTAGATAATCAAACTGAACAGAACAGTAATGTAAACCTAAAACATTAACAGGAAACGTGAACATAAAACGCGAAACCCACCCTCCACCCAAGCTGTTCTGTTACGAAGTGTGAAGTCCCATTCAATTCACAACCCCAATACTAATCTAGGGGTGGGCCTTGCTTAAATGTGTATGAAAGGATCCTCCAATAAGAGAACCACTCTACAGTGTGGTCACTCTGAGTGGGCGTGTTATTCCAAATCCTTGACCCTCATTGTCGGCATACAAATAAATTTAGACCGGTAAATCCTTACAGAAACTCCTACTCAAGTTCGTTATAATTCAAGGCTACCCTGGGCTATGAGAGTGAAACACGGCCCCTCTTAGTTATCGGATCCTGGCCACAAATTGCTGGCTCGTTGATTCTAACAGGAAGGCCCAAATTGCATACACTTGTCAACGTCTCTCGATCAAGTAATCTAACTTGGTGGTGAACTGCAGTTTGCTAAAAGAAACACTTTGGAGGGTGATAGAAAATACGCAAAGCTAAGGTTTCCCACCGTGTAACTTGAGCTAGGGTTGACAGGCCTACACTAATTCCCGCGCAGTGCGAAAGACTCAAGATTTTAGGGAATTTCTGGATAAACATTGACATATTATTACATTATTTTCCAACGCTCATATCGCACTGGTGCGCACTGTTGCGGTGACCAAGCAATTATCTCTTATCTCCCGGGCATCAGCATCCAAATTGAAGTCGAGCGAAGATTTTCTCTTTTTTTAGATCAACGAAATGCAGAGGTAAAACGTACAAATTGTTGATGCTTAGTCAGAAAGAAACTGGAGATGAAGTAATACCAAGCTCTGGAGTTCAGTAGGGGAAATGCGTGAGATATTGATAACGATGCTGTGATGTTGATATGGTACCTAAAAGTTCGTGCGCACACAGATCTTCAAAACGATGCTGTGATGTTGATATGGTACCTAAAAGTTCGTGCGCACACAGGTCTTCAAAACGATGCTGTGATGTTGATATGGTACCTAAAAGTTCGTGCGCACACAGGTCTTCAAAACGATGCTGTGATGTTGATGTGGTACCTAAAAGTTCGTGCACACACAGGTCTTCAAAACGATGCTGTGATGTTGATGTGGTACCTAAAAGTTCGTGCACACACAGGTCATCAAAGCGATAGCGGAGCGTAAGTGAGCGTCCCGTGGAAGGCTTGCCACGTTAGTTGCTTGAGACTGACATAGAACTATGGTACAAACACAAAGTGATCACGGTACAAAATTGCAGACGTACAACAAGATGCTCTCGGATTGGACAAGAGAGTACCGATTACACCGGCCCCTTTAAAAGGATGCCTTAAATAATTAAAAAAAATACTGAGGATGCAAAACCGCACAGAAAAATATAAAAGTCTACCAACTTGCACATATTAAAACAAAATAGTTTGACTAGAACGTAACTAAATTACTTGAGCAAGCATATATAATTTGACAAACTCAAACACAACTTTATAAATAGATATGAGTAAAATAATTTTCTAAGACAGAATACACAAAACGTGGAAATTACATGAACAAAATATGGTAATATCACTAAAGTTCTTCATTGGCACGAAGCAAAACCAACTTTGATATGCGTCTCTTCAAGACAGTTCTACCAAGTTTAAGTTCTCCGTTCTTCTTGCGTCTCGAAACAGCAACACTCGCGCTTCGAACATTTTTATCAGAACTAGTTTTAACCGCAACGACACGGCCTACTCACCATAAATTCCGTGGCAAAAGTTGATCAACTACCAATACCAAATCGCCAATCTGAAGGGATCGACGCTGAACAACCCACTTCTGTCGAATTATCAACAACGGTAAGTATTCTCTGCGCCATCGAGGCCAAAAGGTATTAGTCATAAATTGAATTTGTCGCCATAGACGGCGTGCATAGATATCCTTCTCATCAAAAACACCAGGGGGGAAACAATTTCCCGAGTAAAGTCTAAGCAAATGATTAGGAGTGAGCGGCTCAAGATCGTCAATATCAGCACTAAGAGATGTCAAAGGTCGGCTATTCAAGATATCCTCAATTTTGCTCATAAGCGTCGCAAGGATTTCATCGGGCAATTTAGTTTTATTGTCTACCTCAAACAACAAACTATCAAGAGTATTTTTAATGGTTTGTATTTCTCTTTCAAAGAAACCACCGAAGTTTGAAACGCATAGAGGCTGGAAAACCATAGTCAATGGGGCGAGCTTCACAAGCCTCGTCAATTATTGAACTATTAAATTTTTTTCCGGACTCTCAGAGTTCCCCACATTTACCGACAACATTACTACCGTTGTCCGAAAAGATTTGTCTGACCGGTCATCTACGAGACACGAATCGTCGCAAGGCATTCACGAAACTATCCGTATCAAGCGAGAAAGCAACCTCCAAATGAATGGCTTGTCTTGCAAGGCAGGAAAACACCACTCCGTAACGTTTTTCCCGTGAACGACCCCTGATAACATGGTACGGACCAAAGTAGTATGTCCCAGCCGAGCTAAACGGTGGGAGATCACTAGTCTGTATGTCAGGCGGCAGGTCAGCCATGTCCTGTTGACATGGCCTACCCAACACCAACATTGGTTTCCTAGTATCAACTTTCATACAACATCCCAATGGAATGATATTGGGTAACGAAGAGGAGAAAAGATGCTTGCATTTAATGCCACTGTTGGATAATGGAAACCAAGTTCTCCAACAAAAGAGATCAAATGTTCTGCAACCGCTTGTATATTGATCACACATGGATAACCCGCAACCGTCTAATGGACGTTGACGTGGGATCGGACGCGCCACCATGCCCCTGTTGCTACCAGGTAATTATTCATTTTATAGACCATTAACACTTTAATTTAGTATATTAGTACTTCTTCATGCTTGGGCTCTATTATTTATCTGTGCCCTTTTTTCGTGGCGATCTATTTTGTATTATTTATAAAATTATGTATCGTTAGACGCCTGCAGGGTCCCTAGGAGGACTGTGCGATGTGTTAGTTAGTCTAGTCCAACCTACGGCGGGAGAATTTGCGCTCTCCCTGGGCGCCTAATAAATGCCCGAGCACAGCTAGGTGATTTTGATGGCTAAATGATGAAACTATGTTTACGTTGATCTTAGAGAGTGAAAGTTTGAACGGCACTGTGCGTGGAGGTGACGAGGCGAGTCGAGATAGGCTGAGGCGAGTGGAGACGAGTCGACTGGTTGGGCGATGAGTCGAGACGAACCGAGGCTGACTGAGACTAGGTGACCCAGGAGTGGAGGGTGCTCGCGGGGCCTGGAGGACTTGAGGGACCCGGGGGTTTTGGGAACCCGGGGGACTCGGAAGACTAGGAGGACTTATTGGGCTCCACTTGGACCCTTCCGGGGCCCTTTGGGACTTCCTCAGGACCCTTAAGGACCCTTGAAATACTTTGGGACCCGTTTGAGGCCCCTCCGAACCCCTCTCCCCCTCCCCACGCTGTAAAACCCATGCACAGAAAATAGTATATACGTGAAACGCTTGAATAGAACGGTTGACCATTGCAATCCACGGATTACTGGCGCAGAAGGAAAGGGTCGCGTCGAGGCTGATCGAGGTGCGTCGAGATCAGCAGAAGCATGTCGAGGCGAGTCGAGTTGGTCGCGCGACGAGCCGAGACTGTCCGAGGTGATTCAAGACAAACCGAGATGAGCTAAGACGAGGGGACCCGGGAGCTCGGGGGACCGGGGGACTTGGAGGGCCTTCCGAGATTCGTCGGGGTCTTTTGGGACCCGAGACGCCTCTGCCACCCCACTCCAGCCCCAGAATGCTTGAGGAAAAAAATAGTGAGCGCAGAGACCTTCTCTATATCTAGTTGAACGTTGAACCTAGTCTGTATCCAAGTTCAGCCTGCTTTGTATCTGTGTTAGACAGAAAGATGTATATATGTGAAGTGCTTGAATGGAACGATTGACCGTTGCAGTCCGCTGATTGCTGGCGCGGGGGGCGAGGGTCGCGTCGAGGCAGATCGAGGTGCGTCGAGATCAGCCGATGCATGTCGAGGCGAGTCGAGACTGTCCGAGGTGCTTCGAGACAAGCCGAGATGAGCTAAGACGAGGGAACCCGGGGAGCTCGGGGGACCTTCCGGGATTCATCGAGCTCTGTTGGGACCCGAGACACCTGCCACCTCACTCCAACCACAAAATGTTTGAGAGGAAAAAAAATAGCGCAGAGACCTACTATGTATCTGCGTTGAACCTACTTTGAATCTACGGTAAACCTACTCTGTAACTAGGGTAAACCTACTCTGTAACTAGGGTAAACCTACTCTGTAACTAGGGTAAACCTACTCTGCAACTATTGTAAACCTACTCTAACCATTTTAAACCTACTCTGTAACTATTTTAAACCTACTCTTTAACTATTGTAAACCTACTCTGTAACTATTGTAAACCTACTCTAACAATTGTAAACCTACTTTGCAGCTATGGTAAACCTACTCTGTAACTACGGTAAACCTACTCTGAATCTACGCTGCTCCTACTATGCCACTCTTCAATTGCCCTACAAGGAGTCTGCATTAACTTCGCGTTGGGACTCCGGTGGAAGATAGAAGCAACTACTACTACAACGCACTTGCAGCGGCCCTACGAGCCTTTTTAAATCCCCGTGCTACCTACGTAGCTCACTCACTAACTTAACCTAACAGAAAAGCTATCACTTTTAAAAAACATGCCGGACTGTGCAAGACAGTGTAAAAACCAAACACCGCTGCAGGCGGGGTGGTCTCTCCACCCCGCAATGCACAGAGACGATAATCTGCTTATGTAGCTGCGTTTAAACCCTTTCCGTTCCTGTACGCACCAGTCTGCATATCTATCACGGATGAAATGTCTATTTAATTTTACGCCTATAAAGTCACTGTTTTTGCCCACAAAGGAGTGCTAACCTGACAGTAATAACGATCTTCGTGCCCTACAGAGGAGCTTGCGATGACTCGCGTTGAGGCTCCGGTAGAGATAAGCCCCAAATCAAATCAAAATTGAGCTGCTCTGTGGCAGTAGGCATGATGATGATATTTTTGTTATCGATAGCCACATCGAAGCTGAGCGCAACGGTAACAATTTTCAATTGGGTCATCGAGTCTACAATGCCCGCAGTTCTAACACTTTCTACCTGAGAAACAAGAAAGGTAATCACGTCCCGCGGGTTAAAAAGCGGAAGTTCCCCGTTTATTGGTGTTTTGTTCAGGGTGGACACGTTCAGGGACAAAATGATTGGGCCCACTATTCTATTTCTTCCCGAAAAAAAAACACTGAAAAATATGTTTTTTTATTTTTTTTTCTTTAGGATTTTTTATAAAACCGAGTAATATTTAGCTGATTTTTTTCCGAATATTGGCACTTTATTAAATGTAATAAGAGGCCAGTAGAAGGTACTGTGATTCATCTAGGGTACAATCATGAATAAGTATTTGGAACAACTGCTAGAAGAATAAAATCAACAGATGAAGAAAACTGTATCACATTCGGTAGGAAAATGAAGGCTTAATAGCTTTTCGATTGATGTTGAGCGAGGTCAGCAGGTTGTCCACGCGCAGGGAAAATGGTGGGCATATATTCTTCTTAGCCGCAAAAAGGCGCTTATCAGATATGTTA
>SDVV010041392.1:0-10442 GCA_016164225.1 Gammarus roeselii | reverse complement strand
TATGTATGTGTGTGAAATCATACATACTGTTTATAGGAATATAATGTTGTATTGTAAAACAAAGAGATATAAATGTATTCCGAAATGGAGCGGGATCGCCAGCACCAACGTCTGAAAGCACCTGCTCAGTACCGAATTGTAACAGACGTTTTAGACGAGTACATTCCCCAGTATGAACAATAAAACATAAACAGTACATTTTCAGCTTTTATGGTAACGATCGCCAGAGCATCACTCGGAATCGAGACCGACAATTATGGTTCAAGTCGTCATGCAGTAACGTGACTACATAATTTTCATATAATATTTTACGTCTCTTAACATGTTTCAACTGTACGTAAGTGTAGCGAGAATTACAATTTTCTGTTATACACTGAAACCGCTGCTTCGTGAAGTGATCCTGCACGTGACTTCAAACCTTTCTCTACAACCATCGATATTGGTGTTCAAAATCACAATCTACAAAGTCTTGTGAATACTTGAAACGTATCGAAGCAATATTGCTAAACTTGATCAATCTTCTGGAATTGAATTATCATGCCTAGTGTTGAATATCTACTTGGTAGAAAAGTGTAACTTCCTACGTCCGCATAATGAATGCGCTTTGCTCACGCGGATGCGGATGCTGAGAAGGTTACAAATTGCGAATCGCAAGTACTTCGGATGCTCCGCGGATGCGGATAACCTTGCAGAGCGGGAGTGTATATCCGTCCCATGCAGTTAGATAACGGCGCCCTGAGACACCTTTTCCTGTGCGAACTGTTGCCGACTTGGAGATTTTTATGCTAGTTGGATTCAAATTGGCTCAAGCTGAAGCAACACTCCGCATTGATTAATGTTACATCCATGAATACCAAGCCTGAATAAGGTGAAACCAGGAACAGTTTTACTATGTGCGTCGATGCTGTTCTACGCCACAGAAATTGTTGTTTGTAAATCAATTGAACAGGCAATGAAATCGAAAATACGTTTCAAGTAAGTTCTGTCTGGATTAAAAAAATCGGAAAATCAAATCAAACACGCTACGATAAAACTAGCGTCTTATTTGTATTGAAATATTTCGTGCGAGTGACAGCTTATAATAAGAACACTGAAATTTTGCCCTGATGTACCAAATGCAAAAATGCCTTGCTTCTAAAATATAAAATTGAACGAAGATTGAAGTGAATTATTTGATGATGGATGCGCTTAATTTTCAATTTTGGAGGGACAACATAATTCTTGTTAGCTTAAATCGCCTGCTATTATATCGAAGGAAATGTTATCCAAATGCAGAATCCAATATTCACGGCTTATTGGCGTGTCCAAATACGTCATTACCGCCGAGCATCCAACCATGAAATATCCGAGCCAATAACCCGATGTGTCAGATCCAGTCATCGCGGGAATTGGTGTATTTTCAGTAAATGTGTCCAGAAGTCGGTTTACGAAGACTAGAACCGCTTTTGCAGTCTTGCATTTGCAGATTGAGATTTCACATGACCTCATATTTATTAACCTACATGACGAACTTACGTAGTCACTCTTTTATTTATATGGAAACCAAAACTGGTAACTAAATATTTGATTTCCCACACTGTAAGCAGCGAGGCGAAACAGAAAAGGTGAATATCTTAAAACAACATCACAGAAAATTGATAGTTGCTGATACATGTTTGGAGTGTATATAAATATATTACGATGACAGGATAGGCCGAGAACGAATGACGAATGCATGGCGACACTGCGGACAAAGCTCAAACTAAACCAATATTGGCGCATAGTAATCGTTCTGCATTTATCATTTTGTTTGTAACGTGGCACTGAAACTGTGCGACATACTGGTGACATTTTCTAGAAAATCAGAGTTTCCCCTCGCAGTCGAGCTCATTTGTACTAATCCAATGTTACGTTCATTTAATTGAGGGAATTTTGCTGTTTCCATTGCTGGTATTCCACGGTATTATTTACAGTCCTGTTGTCCTTGTAACTGAATCATCCCTGACAATACCATTCTGCGTAGTTGGGAAAAGCAAAGTTGTAAACTTTTATTGAACACAAGCACCGTCAGAGAGAGAAAGAGACTAAGAGGGAGCGAGGAGAGCTGCTCTTTTTTGTAATACAACTGAAGCAACAGGAAAGTAGGAGAATATAATCAGTAGGAAATCTGCACTACCATAAACATGGATGGGACCTCAACATTATTTTTCAAGATGTGGTACATTGGAGGAGGACACTTTTGTCTAGAAAATGATGATGGCAATAAATTATTGCCTTTGATTTGTTGGTCACTTTGAGAGTTACAACTCCAAACCGAAATTATGATTCGATTCCAATTTGCACCAACCATTTCTTTATTCATTGTTCAAATCCGTTTGTCGATGAATTAATCAAACGTGGCATCGCTTTGGATGATAATGGATATGTATGGGTATAATTGAGATTCATGCGTTGATGATAGGACAGAGACATAATTTTTTAAACTCGAAAAACATTTTGTAACCCGAATCTTAATCGATGCTAGGAATCTAATTTGGAGGTTAAAAAAATTGTCGTAAATGAATCGTAATATTTGCATGATGCATCAACAGGAATCAGGCTTACTATTGAATTCCTCCATCCAATACACTCTAACATCATACAAGGGCAAACACACCAGGCAGAATCTGATAATGCGTACCTGAATAGAAATGCTAATGATGATTGATGAGCTTGTCGCTGATTGTTGGCCCAAATTGCCTTAGGAGAGCAATACCGGCTGATGATGACATCAATATTGACATAATTAACTTGAACTGGCTGAAATAGATGATGATGAAGATGAACGTAACCAGAGAAGTTAAACTTGAAGTATTTGCTATTTCTGATATCTAATAAGGACGGGTGACAGTGAACTAGTATGAGAAAAAATCGATTTATACAAATGAGAGCACAAATTGGATTTATTCATATTGTATTCAAGGCACCAACTTAGTGGTTATACTCTTACCTGAAGTTTGATATCGAGAAAGCCAACACAATATTCCATATCTGATTCTACTCAAGAGTTAGCAACTCAAAAACACTATGCTATGGGAAAAGATTTTCAACCACTTTCAACTACGATTTTAAACTACGCTCATTAAGATTGATAATGTACTGCACGGTCAGGCCAAAAGATTGACATTGTACAGTTAGTTCGTCGATCTTCTAATCATGAGAAAATAGATACTCAAGGCTCTCCATTTAGGAAAACACTAATTCTGCCTGCATCGAGAGTTCTCGAGCATCTCATTACTTTACTTTTACCGACGTTCTCACACACTCAACCAAACTCAGACAGTAGACTACATAGCTTCTCTTCTGAATCCGCCACCAGCGCCGTATCATTCGCAAACAGCAACTGGCTCAACTGGTAACTCCGCCCATTTGCTTCAAACACATCCCAGCCACGACCCAGCACACTCGCCTTCACCTCCCTGACAAATCCATCCATGTAGAGATTGAACAGCTAGGAAGACATCTCGCAGCCATGTTTCAGACCCGCTTTCACTGAGAACCAATCACTCCCTTTGCTTCCCGCTCTGACACATGCTCGGCTGCCAACATAGGAACTGAATCGCTTTCAACAGATTTCCGAGCACTCCATACAAACGCAACACCCTCCACAGCGCTCCCCTGTCATTCCTGTCGTATGCCATTTCCAAATCCATGAAGGACCAGAACACATCCTTTCCCTTCGCAAGGTACTTCTCACAGATCTGTTTCACTGTAAAAATCTGATCGGCACACCATCTACCACTCCTAAGGCCACAATATTCCTCTACAATTGTGCAGTCCGTACAGTCTCTAATCCTTTTGGTCAGCTCTCTCCCATACAGCTTACCGACCACACATAACGAACTGATGCCTCTTGAGTTGCAGCATTCATTTATATCTCCTTTGTCCTCATATAGCGGAACAAAGGAAGCCCTGCGTCACTCAATCGTAACTACGTCCGCCACATAATACAATTTGAGTAGCCTCCCCAATCATTCAACAATCGGTAATTGGCCCTTTTTCATTCACTCGGTTACAATGCCATCAGTAGATACAAGTGTGACGAAAACCGCTTTCTAGAGTCACTTTTGGTGGGCAACGCATGCAACCTTGACTCAAGCGGCCATACGGGGGGTTTGCGCAGAAACGGGGAGCGGGGGGCGTAGGGTAGGACGGGGGTCAGTGAGCGGAAAGCTTATACATGTTAACGGGTTATATATTTACATAAAAGTATTAGCATTTCAATGCTTGATGGGTGTTGCAACTTCGTTTCATGTCATATTGCATGTTCAATGCTGTGTCCTCTGAATGTTTTTTAGGGGCTATTGACAAACATACATTTATAAGATTTCTTTTATTGATAATTACTTATATGTAATATTATATATTAAAAAGCCCCACTTTCCGAACACCTTCATGATGAATTTTCAGCCTCGATATCATTTTCTACGTTGCTCGCTGTTGATAAATTTTACTCGTAGCATAGATTCAATTAATTTATTGCTATTTTTATCCGATTGTATTGATCAGTACCCTTGCGCTAAGCTTTACTTACTCCTGCAGTAACCCATTCATTCGTATATCTTTGTGAGCTAACCGATGAAGGAAAATAGATACAATATTTACAGGATGACTGGATCATTCCTAGAGAAGAATCACTTAAGAGTATAATCAACTCATTCGATGCTCGATTGGTGGGTTCGTAGCGGTGGGGGCTTGGGATATTTTTGTATGTTGTGTTCATTTATCAATATATTTTCTTTTATAGGATTAGTGTGATAGGCATGTCTTATAACTCAATTTGTAGCCTTAGTGTGCGAACGGCCCTGTTTGTACCAGCCTGAAGGGAGGATTGCAGGCAAGGTTCTGTGTTTCCCATCTATTTATTTTGTATGTATATAATATCTATAGAAATAGTAAGGATTATTTGTCAGGTTGTTTGCGGTTATTGTATATATATTTTTTCTTAGGATGCTGTATCTTCGTTACGAGAATTTTTCTACCCCGTATTGCAGTATCCAGTATGAAACACTTATATCAGTGTTCCATTGACGCGGTTTCCCAATAGCTATAATACCTGAACAATATGGATTTACTGTAAGGTAAAATATTATGTTATGTATACTTAGTAATGATCGATTGATTTATGTTGAATTTTATTGTTTTTGTAATTTCGATCATACAGTTTTAGGCATTTTGGGTATTTTAGGTTTGCATCTTCCACATTATTTCAGCCATTTTGGGTCGATTGTTGCATCATTGTGGTAGTTTCATATGTATATATGACACATCTGTTACGATTTAACCGTAGTTACTTCAGTTGAAAAGATGTTAATTTATCCCTGTTTTGGACAGAAGTTGTGGCTAATTTCATTAGATTTTTGTATGTACTATACCGTATTTACTATAGGTTTCAGTTACGTCGCTTTCATGTCTTGGTTTCATATTTACATTTCTTGTTTGTTTGGTTAAATGCTAGTTCATTCTCATTCATCACGTTTTTAATGTATGTTTTGGGTATGGTAGAGAATTAATCATCTTGCTTTGTTATATCTCGTGAGTTTTAGTATAGGTCTTTCAGTTTTGTAGGTTCTCTGTTGAATTTCCATCTTCAATGCAATCTGTTGGTTTTTTATACAATTTAGGATATATTACGTATGTATCTACATTATAGAACATTATTTCGTGTCTAATTTAGTAACATATTGTTCATTTTTAGTGTTTTATAAATCTTCTTTTATCCTGATACAATATTTGACGTGGTTATTATAGATATAGAACAGACGATTTGTTACAAAGTTGGTCTTGCTGTTAGGGTATTGTACGGCCATTCTTCAATATTTAGGAGGAGTTAGAGAGTCCCCTAGGCAAAAGCTCGTTCTGTTTATGCCTGTTTGTGTAAATAGATTGATTTACCATGTTGGATACCCTAGTGTATTACACTTTTTAATGTGAATTAGAGCAGAGTAGAGCATCTTGTTTAGCTATTTTATATATGTTGTTGTTGTAAGTTTTTTTTTCTGCGACAATCATAGGAATGTATGTTTAAGAGGTGTAAGTCCGTACTGCATCTTTGTGGAATTTTCGTGTTTGAACCCAAACATGTGTATAATGTAACGTTTAGAAGACGATTTACTGAATGGAGGGGTCCTAGTGTAGAGGTGGTTTACACTCTTTGGTTGTCATTTTGGAGTTCATCCATGCATGTTCAACGTGAATTATGTATGGCCTTGTCGATGTCGATCTCAATTTCCATGCGTTTGTTTGTGAGGTTTCGCAACAAGCTGCTCATCGTTGTTGTGGTGTACTTAGATTGTTAGTGAACAGAAGCCTAGCTTTTTATGGCCGCACACTCCCTGAGACTCATTCTAGACCACTGTACCTGTGGCTAGATTCTTGGTTACATCCAGTATGTGACTTTGTTCGATTTTGTTCAGAGACGATGGGTTAAACAGATGCGAGGTACGTCTGAAGTATTGTACGTGACAGGGTGTTACCTCTAAATTTGTTATATATTAGTGAAAGATTGCTGAGAAGTAACCTAGTAAAGCATTGTAGAGTTCATTTTTATGACACAGTGAACTTGGATTTTTTTGTTCTGCTAGAGGCATAGCATCAGTTAGATCAAGGAAATTTATTAATGATTTGAATGATATCGTAGTAAAAATAGCATTATTCTCCTGAACTCGGTGTTAAATGTCAGATATTTTTAGTATGGCTTTTATGTTAGTATATGATCTTAGTCATGAACCAGATCACGTGGGATACAGGACTAGGATTTGTCATCTGAGTGTGGTAGGATTCACCGTATATAATAGTTAATCATTGTTGCTTAGGGTAGAGAAGATAATCTTATTCAGCTATTGTATAGTTGTTGTTATACATTTTGATTGGTTATCATAGGAATATATCTGTATTAAGTATAAATTCGCCTAATTTTTCATGGAATGTTGGGTATAAAATACGCTTAATTGGATATAATGCCTCAAAAATTTGTACGTTTTACCTCTCGACACTGCATTTTAGTCCGATTCATTGTCAGCTTGGAGAACTAATCTACCGGATTTGTGTTCAGTGTTAGTGTTGAAATTCTTCAATAATTGAATGTTCATCTCAATTACGTTATCCAATCGCTGGTCTTTACTTGATGATTATACCTGCATGTCGTTCTTTTATAAATGTTTGTAAGACGTTTGCAGTCTAGACACTTAGAAGTTATTGATCAATTCAGGCTTTGTTATGAGACTGCGTTCTAATACAGAATACACGTCTTATTCGAGCATACACCAGATCCACTGTAGCAATTTTTCACTATATGTCTGTATTGTCGACGGGCACTAAACCTAACCCATCCTTATCTAATATTACCAAGAATTGTATATATTTTCCCCGTTTTCATACGTATGTTAGGTATTTTCTTCATTGATTTAACCTTCATCCTTATCAAATCTATCCACTTGACTCTGTAGTTTTACCAATCTTTAGCAGATGGTGTGCCTACATATGTATATATTTTTTTAATTTCGCTTGTTACAAGTCCAGTAATATGGACCATTTTCGAGTAATGTTAGGTCATCGCTCGTTTGTGGACTTTCGACTTCAAAACGTTTATGTAACCTTACCCCATAAGTCAGTGAGTGTTACGAGTGTTAAAGCGTTAGCAAGATTTATGTACGGTTTTACTGTTAGAATAAGATTTCTTTTGTAGTGTTGGATGTGTTGCTCCTACCATTTTCGTCTAGTATATCAAATATTGAATAAATCCACTCTAACAATTTTTCATACAGATCTGCGTTGTAAGGTCCGCAATCCACAAGATCTAGGGTACAAACATTGTCTAAGGTACATAATTAGTGAAATTTATATCAAGGTACGACAACATAGATCAAATATCGATGAATGCAAAAAGAGTTATCATACACTGCCAAAAACATTAAAACTTAGGCAACCTAACCTAACAGTCATCCTAATCAATATTTATGTATTTTTTATTCAAGTTTTATGCTCATGTATGATATTGATATGTATGAATCTCTCCAGTAGGGCTATTTATTTACCATATCAAAACCAGTTTGAATACATTTCTCCAATTTGAGCCATCAAATATCCTTTTGCAGATGTTTAGATTCCAGAATTCATCGATATCTCTCTAACATGTGTGGATGAGACTCAGCATGTAGGTTCCAAAAGAACAAATTCACTTCATTGTTGCCTTTTTTATGAGGATCAGTTATACGCGATATTAGGTTCAAAAATCTTGTCATCCTAACCAACTTAACCAATAATTATATATTTATATTCAAGTTTGATGGTTATGTATAATATTTAGTCATTATTTTATGCGATGTACGTATCAATCTCCCTCCACATGGCTCTATTTTACATTTTTTTTTTATAATATCACACACCACATACCCAGATCACGCTTATGTTCGCGTATTCAAGGCCCGTCACGGTATAATGAAGACGTTTACAGGGGTCAATACCGGCGCAATGTAGACACATACACTTATTTGTATCCATTTACAGGGGCGGTTATCATCTGTAGCATTTTACCTCTGATCTATGATTTTTTTCCATTAGAACAGAGGTCCCTTGTTTATGTTACAAGATATTTAATGTGGACTTGCTTCACGACACGTTAGGTTAAAAGATCTAATTAGCCTATCCTAGCCAACGTATCTAAGAATTATGTCATCTTTTGAGATTTTTTCCTGCTTGCGTATGATACTTATTCATCTAGTGGATCAGCTTCACGGCATGTTATGTTAAGAGATCTAATCATCCTAACATATCCTAACCTATTGTATTCCAGAAATGATGTATTTTCTGATCGAATTTTTTATGATTGCATATGGTTTTCAGTGCTTTAGGATTAATGCATAACAAATATCTCCCCTTGCCTCTAAATTTTAATCTATCCTCTGCAGTTTCGATGCATACTTCCAATTTTGATCTGGAAATTTTCATCCGTTTTCATTGATAAACCCACTTTTCAAACTTGGATGGATTGAATGTTACAAGTAATTCATATTTGTTTCCATCATACAAACGGGCTCTTCATCTCATACTAGATCTACCACATTTTTCGTCAATATCTCCTGACACTTCATTCGTTGACGACAAGCACAGTTGATCTGCCTTTTTCTTTCCAATAATTTTTTCATACTCTTCACGATGACAGCGTTTCAAATGTCTCCACGCGTTACTCGTGGATTTATGTTTATTCAATTTTATTTCTTTCTGTTAAAGTTTACAGACCCCCATCACCCAATTTCTTTCAAACAATCGAGGACTCAAGCTGTAACCCATCCTTCCACAACAGAATCCCAATATTGTCTGAGTTTATTCTCATCGGACTCTGATTTATATCTCACCATTCTGTCACACATATACATCATTTACCTGAGATAGGTTTATGGGTACCGTTGCACCCCTTGAAATATGTTTTCCTACCGACTTCAACAATTTCGATGTTACCTCCGTCTGACACAGTGTATGCAATTCATCGCTTATCCTTTGAGTTTTTAGGATAATATAAGCAATTTAATTTAGGATTTTTCATAGTTTATTGCTTTTTTATCAGTATTAATTACATATCTTGCTGGATGCATCAATGTTTATGCATTCTTGTATCAACATGGTGCGTACATACATCCGTACCCATCATCACCTTGTAGCAGTCTCCTCTCAAATTCCTTCATATAGTCCACCATATCTTTGATACGAATACGGAAACCTGCTCCATCCCCGTATCTCCATATATGAAGATCCCCGCATTTCCATAAATGTTCTTCTTCTCCTGTGCAAACTTTAATTATTTGAATCTTATCCAATTCAATGTACCTCCAATTTCTATCATACGCTTCAGATTTTTTTCAGTCCCTAGCTAGAATTTTACTTTCCACTAACCCAACTTTTCTTAAATGTGTGAAAGTTTTCTGCTTGGGACATATCAATTTCAATATATACCTTCTTTTTTTCTTCGAACTCTGTTACATACGACTGAAATGTTTCGAAATCAGTCACCCAAATTCTGTTTTCTTCATTGTCCTTCCATACATGGATTATAGTTCCCACTCTTGTGATTCTTGTTCTCCGCATTTGTAGATAATTGATATCTCCATCAATTGTCAATATATCCTAGAGCCAAGCTGAATCATCTACGGGGATTTTTTCATCCAACACTCGTAAACAAATTTTTTGAGATGTGAACATCCATTTTTATTTATTCTGAGACGATACGCACGTATCCGCTTCTTCTCTACATATCACTGACTCCATTCTCGGCGTGCAGATACCTTTTATATCTTGATTACATGTTACATCATGCAAAACATAAGGCCCATCCATCATCGCTCACCGTGGTCAACATGAATGTATGTATGTACGCGTATAGAGCTGTATACGTACGTGCATGTGTATATTCGAGCGTATGTACGTGT
>SDVV010041391.1:0-10442 GCA_016164225.1 Gammarus roeselii | reverse complement strand
AGAGAGAGAGAGATACATGAATAATGAATGTCTCGTAAGCACCTCGATCTGTCCTTATATATATTTCAGCGCAATTGAGCAACAGCTATTTTTCTAAGAACGCATTGAAATAATTATACTATTGTGACGCTGTGGCTTCACATAGCCCGACAAATAAAATTATTATATACCTTCTAAATATTCCGAAGGGATTAACATAGAAAAAGACATTATTCTATGTTATCTACTTCGCCTTTATTGGATGCTGGACTGAAGCAGGGTGTGCAAAATGAACATGCAACATTTTTATGTTAACGTTAGCTGTGAGGATTTGGTTAGTAAAATATGTTCCCGAATGTGTCAGCGCCGCATGAAGTATTCTGTCACTGTGCAAATGAACATATGCTAGGCATGGTAGGATTAGTATAGATAAATGATAGCGACAAGGCGCGATTGGACAGCAAAGACGCAATGTATTTGCACAGACTTTCTCTATGTTTGAGCATTCTAGTTAAAATGCTCGGTTTGTTCTCGCTCGTCGTACACACTCATTTTTTGAGTTGTGAGTCCTGAACTATTCGTCAGAAAACTACTCATTCGCTGTGCATGATTTTACCTCTTCTCAAAGCTTATTCTTTACTTTCAGAAGATCAACATTTTTTTATCTCTACGCTTGGTCTACTTTATGTAAATTTTATTTATTTATTTGCACAATTGTTTTCGCAAATCTACCTCAACAATTCTTCTATTTCCATACCATGTGCTCTGCTCTTTCTCAAGATTTTGTATCCCCGAAACATTTATAATCCCCTTCCTGCCAGAACTGCCGCCATCTTCACATTTTCCTCTTATTTACGAGGTCATACGTAACCGAGTATCTTTTCCACACCTTGCGCCCTGATCTTTATTTCTCTGCTGCAACTGCTTTCTTCCGTCTCACCGATTTTCCTCTCTATTATTTACAAACAAGCAGATAGACAGAGTTTGTGGAGTTACAAAAATACACAATTTTGTGTTCAATTAATATCTAACGGAATGTTACTGGCCGATAAACCTTAAGCTACACACGGTCAAAAAAAATAATTTAATTCGTCAAGGAGTGCAGTCCCTCTTGGAGAAACAATGGTTCAAGAAGAAAGAACAAACAAGCCCAGGGGTACAGGTGCCGAAATAAAAGGACCTGGTGAAACAAGTCAAAAATTACCAAGGGATCCGCTGAAAAAGTAGTCACGAACGAAAAATGTATAGGACAAAGTAATGGAAATGTTACCTCTCATTATCCTGTCATCGATTTATCGCTGATGTCAAATTTAACGTTTCGATCAGCTCAATGAGGATTGAAAAGATGGGTAGAATTTTACCAGCTGTCGTGACAACAACAACGGTATACTTCTAAGTGGATAGTATTTTGTTGTTATGTGAAGTTCCGTTTAACTTTTGTAGAGTGCGCTTAAAGTATTGACATCCATGGCTGTGAATGACATCTAATACCATACTGGGAGAATACCATTAGAATTTCCCTCTGCCATTCTAGGAGAATACACGTAATTAATGCATAACTGGAAAAGAGGAGTGCAGAAGTAAAAATTATGAAAAATCAGGCGTAATCCTGAGTCGTGGTGGTTGTAACGATCATAAAAATTCAGGCGAAATCGCTAGTCCCGCCTGGTGGGTGTATAAATTATTAAAAATTAGGCGTAACCGCAAGTCCCGCCCGGTGTGTGTAAGATAATAAAAAATCAGGCGTGATCGCAAGTACCGCCCGGTGTGTTAAAGATTATAAAAATTCAGGCGTAATATCAGGCAGAATGCCCCACAGTGGCAAGTAACTACACCTTAGTATATTCAAGGAAAACTCATAAGCAATCTAGAGAATCACTTTCGTATAAGTGTAGATCGTATGCTCTGAGACTAATTTTAGAGTTAGATTTTGGGGTTTGCGTATGTTGACCTTCTACATTTGGATCTTTATAAACTTAAATTGGTGCATTATTAGGGGAACCTGAGTGTGTTAAACGGTTGAATGAAGATCTGACAGTCGGGCGCAAGCAACGACAATAGATTTCTCGACCAAGGGGTAAACACAGCTACACCAAGGCAGAAGTCAGCAAAATTTTGAACAAACTTTAAAGAAAGTCTGGAATTAATTAGCAACAGTGACCGGAGTGGTAGATTCTGGCAATTCACTAGTAACTCTGAATTTTGTAGGCTGTCGGGATTAAGCCAAAGGCACCGAAAAGTGTTCTAATAGCAATCACAGGCTCAATTGAGCGAATCGGGATCGAATTTGGATAAACTGTTGAGTAGCCAGAGATTGATGCGTTCCTATATCTTTATACAAACGGTAGATTTAAAAACAAATCCATATATAGGCATAGTTTCACACACAAAAAAAGGATATTGATAATTTCATACATGAAACCAACTTCAAAATATTATATCTACGCGTAAATCTAACTGGTAAATGAACTGTTGAATGAAGTTCCTGTCAAGTTCAAAAGATTGGCAGAAGCAATGGGTCAATTTGATTTGATTTGATTCTCATTTCCACCAGAGCCTCAACGCGAGTCATATTAGTAGGCTCGCACACCTCTGTGTAAAAACAACGCTGTTAAAGTTATAAAATTTTAGCAATGTCAGACGCACGCTGTTGCGCACAAGAAAAACGCTTTGACGAAACGAATCTCCACTTCCAGTCATTTAAAACTTCAGGAGTAATATGTACGCACGCCAGTGCGTACAGGTAGCATCGTCGAGACTGGTAAAAGGTTTACGGCTACACGGACAAAGTCAGCTCAGACAGCAACGCAACACGACCTAGAACGCTACGCGGTCTAGGTCGATTATAGTACACTTCATTTATTCAGGTAAGACTCAGACAAGACGAATCCTCTTCTCCAATCATTTAGAACTTCAAGAGTAACATGTACGCACGCTAGTGTGCACATGTATCATCGTTGACTGGTACAAGCTTTACGGCTACATTGACAAAGCCAGCTCCGACAGTTTAGTAGAGGTACATACTTTGTTTATTCAGGTAAGATAAAAACTCGGACAAACGAATCCCCGCCTCCGACCACTCAGAACTCCGTGAGTAATATGCACGCGCTCCAGTGCGCACAGATAGTATCGTCGAATTTGGTATACAAGGTATATGACTTCATGGATTAGATCAACTCTAACCGCAACGCGTCACAAAGTTTTATAGCTACGCAGTCCAGACCAACCCCAGAAACTGCATATGGTCTGTGCATGCGCGAGCGAGCACAGACTGAAGAAAAAATACCCATTCACAAAATCATAAACAGGAACTCACGCACAAATAAACCAGCATAATAATACATGACAAAATTGTGGATCGTGAAGAAGAAAGTAAAGTGAGGTCCGTCATGGGTAGAAAAAGTGCTGAGATTATTGATTTCGAACTTATTGTTTAAGGGGATAGGGTGGATTGCAGGGGGGCATAGGTCCCTTGGTTTCCAAAGACGCCTGATGAATCCCGGATGGTAACCTAAGTCCCTCGAGTCTTCCCGAGCTCCCCGGGTCCCCCGAGGCCCATCTTCTCAGCTCATTTCGGCTTGTCTCGAATCATTTCGGCCAATTTCGGCTTGTCTTGACCAACTCGACTCGCCTCAACATGTTTCGACTGATCTCGACGCACCTCGACCAGCCTCGACGCGACCTTCGCTCTCTAAGCCAGTAATCCGCGGACTGTGATAATTAATTATTCCACTCAAGCATATCACACACATACATTTTCCTGTGTATGGGTCATACAGCGTGAGGAGAGGGAAGCCGGAGTCCCAGGGTTCAGTGGGGCCTTAAGCGGGTTTCAAAGTTTCTCAAGGGGGTCCCAAAGGGTCTCACGTGTGTCTCAAAGGGCCCCGGTAAGGTCAAAGTGGTTTTCCCCAAATCCTCCTGGTCTTCCCAGTCCCCCAGGTTCCCGAGCCCCCCGAGTCCCTCGAGTCCCGCGGGTCCCACGATTTGATTTGATTTGATTCGATCCTCAGTTCCACCCGAGCCTCAACGCGAGTCATAATAGGCTCCCCTTTAGGGCTCGATGATCGTGGGTTCCAGTAGGCTCGCACGCCTCAGTGTGCGAGGAAAACACAAAACAACGCCTTTAACGTTAGCAAAATGTGAAAATTTTAGCTCTGTCAGACGCACTCTGGTGCGCATAAGACAAACGCGTACACAAAACGGACCTCCGATTCCAATCCTTTAGAACTTAAAGAGTAATATGTACGCAAGCCAGTGCGGGCAGATAGCATCGTCAAAATAAGTACAAGGTTAACGGCTACACGGGCAAAGTCAGCTCCGACAGCAACGCAACACAATATTTACAGCTACGCGGTCTAGTTGTATTAGTACAATTCATTTATTCAGGTAAGATAAAGACTCAGACGAAACAAAACTAAATCTCGCCTACAACCCCTCAGAACCTCACGAGTAATATGTCCACACGCCAGTGCTCACAGATAGTATCGTCGAAATTGGTACAAGGTTCACGGCTACTCGGACAAAGTAAGCTCCGAAAGCGACGCAACACAATGTTTACAGCTACGCGGTCTAGTTTATTCTTAGTACAATTTATTTATTCATGTAAGATAAAGACTCAGACAAAACGAATCCCCGCCTCCAGCCCCTCAGAACTCCATGAGTAACATGCACGCGTGACAGTGCGCACAGACAACATCGTCGAAATTGGTACAAGGTCTATGGCTTCACGGATTAGATCAACTCCAACCGCAACGCGCCACATGGTTTTATAGCTGTGCAGTCCAGGTCAACCCCAGAAATTGCACATGGTCCGTGCACGCGCGAGCGAGCACAGACTAAAGAAAAACACCTATTCACAAAATCACAAACAAAATACACTAGCGTCATGATGGAAAAATTGGGGATCGTGAAGAAGAAAGTAACAGCAGGTTCGTCATGGGCAGAAAAACTGCTCAGATGATTGATTTCGAACTTATTGTTTAAGGGGATAAGGGGGATGCAGAGGTCCCTTGGGTCCCAAAAGAGCCCGATGAATCCCGGAGGGTAACCCAAGTCCCCCGGGTCTTCCCGAGCTCCCCGGGTCCTATGAGATCCCTCGTCTCAGATTGTCTCGAATCATTTCGGCCAGTTTCGACTGATCTCGACGCACCTCGACCAGCCTCGACGCGGCTCTCTTCATCTGCGGTACTTTTCAAAAGAGCCCGACGAAACCCGGAGGGTAACCCAAGTCTCCCGGGTCTCCTGAGCTCCCCAGGTCCCATCGTCTCAGCTCATCTCGGCTTGTCTCGAATCATTTCGGCCAGTCTCGGCTCGTCGCGACCAACTCGACTCGCCTCAACATGTTTCGACTGATCTCGACGCACCTCGACCAGCCTCGACGCGACCCTCGCCCTCTACGCCAGTAATCCGCGGACTGTAATAGTTAATTGTTGTACTCAAGTATCTCACATATATACATCTTCCTGTGTATGGGTTTTACAGCGCTGGGAGGGGGGAACAGAGGTTCCAGGATTCAGTTTCTCAAAAAGGTCCTAAAGGTTCTCAAGGGTGTCCCAAAGTTCCCCAGAAAGGTTCGAGTGGGTCCCCCTAAATCCACTTGGTCTCCTAAGTCCCCCAGGTTCTCGAAACCCCGGGTTCCCGAGTCCCGCGGGTCTCACGGTTCGTCTCGACTCATCGCTTCGCCAGTCGACTCGTCTCCACTCGCCTCAACCTGCCTCGACTCGCCTCGTCCCCTCCACGCACAGTGCCATTCAAAACTTCCATTCTCTAAGATCTACATCAACATTATTTCACCATTTAGCCATCAAAACGCCTGGTTGTGCTCGGACATTTATTAGGCGCCCAGGAGAGCGCAAATTCTCCCAACGTACGTTAGACTAGACTAACTAACACACTGCGAGCGTCTAACGATACATAATTATATAACTATTCCAAAATTGATCACTTTGAAAGGAGGGCACAAATAAATAGTAGAGCCCACGAAATAAGAAATGTTAAAATACTGAAATAAAGAGTTAATGATCTATAACATTAATAATCATCCATCCACCCCAACAATATTTTGTTGTTCGAACTGTGGTTCTAGCTGGTGGATGGGTGTAAGACTACTGTAGTGGTCGTTTTTCTTGACTACAAATATTGAGTATTGAGGGATCAAATCGCTTTTTAGGCTGGTTGGATTCATAACAGTTTTCGTGACGTCTTTTGGCTTTGATTCATCCAAGATGGTGATCTGTGTTTTGATGGCGTTGCTGAGAACTGCAGGGATCAGATCTCCAATTTTGCTATTATATTCTTTCTTTTCGAAATAATTCACTATCTCATAGAGGAACCTCTCATCTCTTGAAGAGTAGGCAGTAAAAGCTTGATAATCAATAATATAGTGGAAGGCTTCTTCCATCGCTTTCATTTGTATCGCTTTTAAGCGATGTTCAGAGTTTCGTCCGATTTGTGTTTCTAGAGAACCTCCAACTGCGTGCAACATGTCAAGTCCATCTGTCACTGTTGATTGTCTCTCCAGTTTTAAATCATTTAGAATGGTGTCGATATTGGTTTCTTGTTGAAATTGTTGACCATTTTTCGTCACATGCATTGACATTCGTTCAATCGATACATTATTTTCCATTTTGGCAACGTGACCCTCATTTAGGTTCCTAATTTAATCTTCAGTGACACTTCTACTGAATTTATTTAAAAATCTGCTTGTCATTTCGCTAGTGGAGTTGTGTGTATGTATGGGATATCCTTTCTTTTGCGTCAGTTCTTTGTTATTGATGGTATGTCGATGCGAGGGAGGTCGAACAGAGCCAAGGTAAGAGATTTGAGATTGACGGTTGGAGAGAGGTAAAGGGAAAGAAATCGTCCGGATGTCGATCTCCTTTCGCTTCGGAATCAGCGACAGCTTATTTAGTGTTTTTTTGGAGTAGGTAGCGTCGTAACATTTTATAGTAATGGAGGTCCATATACTCCATCCTAACAACACCAATCGACCCATGACGGGAGCTTTGGTTTATATGAATGCCCTAAACACTTGTATGTGGCATGTTTTGTAAGTCTGATTGGTCAGGCAATGATCTAGAGCTCTCTCCTCTTGTCTTGCCTTCAGCCACGAGGCTCCTTCTTCAGGATGGAGAAGGAGACACATTCGGTGAAATACACGTAACTCAACACAGACACAATCACAAAAGATGGATCTGAGAGCGTTTATGGCTGTATATTAGATCTACTAACACGGAATTACAGGAATTATTTCAGAGATCCTGCTTCTAAAACGCCCCATCCCGAATATAGACAACGCGAAATTGCAGGACATAATTCAATGGCCTGTTTTATTTGATGGTTCAATCGTTACCATTCACAAAATCAGTCATGGATTCATTCCGTCTGGATATCAAAGCAAGCTTGAATTCAGTCAATGTATGCCTATCACTAGAGATTTCAATAGACTCATTCAACAGGATGCAAGCTCCCGATTTGAGTACAGAAGATGAACAACGTATAGCTGTCGCAGAACCAGGTCATGTCGATGATTTAAGAAACCGAAAAACAGTGTTTGGGAGGAATTACAATTTATTATTTTGGATACCCGTACCCAATTAGTTCCAATCTACACAGGCAGTCAGTATCCAAAATAATTATGGAGGAAAGTGGAGTTCACTTCAGCGTGCAAATAAAAAATGTACATTAGTTACTTCGTATCTCAAGAATAGCCACTTCGATCCTCCATCTTATCAGCGTCATAAAGAGGTTACCGGGGCTGAAGCTTCATCCAAATATAAGCCAGCCTCAACGTTTTCATAAGTGAGCAGCCATCGATTTTTTCACAACTTCATCTGACTAACGGGTGTGCTCTGCGCATAATAAGTGCTTTTTATCGAGAAGAGGGGATGGGTGCATCTGACTAACGGGTGTGCTCTGCACATAATAAGTGCTTTTTATCGAGAAGAGGGGATGGGGGCATCTGACTAGCGGGTGTGCTCTGCACATAATAGGTGTTTTTTATCGAGAAGAGGGGACGGAGGCATCTGACTAACGGGTGTGCTCTGCACATAAGTGCTTTTTATCGAGAAGAGGGGACGGGGGCATCTGACTAACGGGTGTGCTCTGCACCTAATAAGTGTTTTTTATCGAGAGGAGGGGACGGAGGCATTTGACTAAAGGGTGTGCACTGCACATAATAAGTGCTTTTTATCGAGAAGAGGGGACGGGGCAGGAGGGGTACAATAAAGGGAAAAGAGAAAGACAAGAGGAAGTAAGAGGAACAAGAGGAAGACATGAGAGGGGCAATAGGAAGGTAATAGGAAGACACTAGGAGGACGATAGGAGGATAAGATGGAAAATAGAGAGGAGGACAACACGAAGACGAGGGGGTACATGTGGGGAACAAGAATGGGACAAGGAGGACAAGAGGGGGACAAGAGGAGGACAACATGGGAATATGAGGGGGACACTGCAGCAGTGTCTGAGGACACAATAATGAGCAATTTACTGTATCTTGCTACTTCTTTTGCACAATTTTGTATATATTCCTCTCCTTCACATTGGAAAAGATTTTTGTAAAATGTATCTACAGTAGATACAGTCTTAAGCCCAACACTGACTTAAGATAAATTTATCTAGGTACAGTCTCGGGCCAAACACTGGCTTAGGATAAATGTATCTTGGTACGGTCTCGTGCCTATCACTGGCTTAGGATAAATGTATCTAGGTACGGTCTCGTGCCTAACACTGGCTTAGGATAAATGTATCTAGGTACGGTCTCGTGCCTAACACTGGCTTAGGATAAATGTATCTAGGTACGGTCTCGTGCCTAACACTGGCTTAGGATAAATGTATCTAGGTACGGTCTCGTGCCTAACACTGGCTTAGGATAAATGTATCTAGGTACGGTCTCGTGCCTAACACTGGCTTAGGATAAATGTATCTAGGTACGGTCTCGTGCCTAACACTGGCTTAGGATAAATGTATCTAGGTACGGTCTCGTGCCTAACACTGGCTTAGGATAAATGTATCTAGGTACGGTCTCGTGCCTAACACTGGCTTAGGATAAATGTATCTAGGTACGGTCTCGTGCCTAACACTGGCTTAGGATAAATGTATCTAGGTACGGTCTCGTGCCTAACACTGGCTTAGGATAAATGTATCTAGGTACGGTCTCGCGCCTAACACTGGCCAGTCTCGTGCCTAACACTGGCTTAGGATAGATGTGTCTAGGTACGGTCTCGTGCCTAACACTGGCTTAGGATAAATGTATCTAGTTACGGTCTGGTGCCTAACACTGGTTTAGGATAAATGTATCTAGGTACGGTCTCGTGCCTAGCAATGACTTAGGATAAATGTATCTCGGTACGGTCTCGTGCCTAACACTGACTTAGGATAAATATATCTAGGTACGGTCTTTTGCCCAACACTGACATCGAATTAATTCTAGTATGACAAATTGCTACACTGGCTTGAGTGCCGCACTCAAACAGACCAACAATTTTCCTGACGGTTTTATGTTAGACAGCGAGCAGAAACATGGCGTTTAGGTCCGGTCTAAAAATCTCGCGAAAAATGTGTTATGCAGGCTGCGATACACAAGTAGGGGAAGGGTCGCCAACATCCCATGCATCGGGGGATATGAGAGAAGCAAGACTGTCAATTCAGGCAACGTAAGACGGCATTTCTTGTTATGTGTAGCGTGACTCGCAAACTGGAGGGGGATTTGGTTGCACATTGTAGTCGTCATTTAAAATTTGTTGGGTCTCAACAATGTCTGAAATATTTTTGAATTTAAATGTTATAGTCGAGGATTGCATGACAAACGTTGCCTAGGAAGGAGCATGTCCAGCCGATAACAATATATATTTTGCCAAATAACAAAAAAATCTCTAGTTATTTCCAGACATAATACATTTTTAATCACCCTCATGTTTTCAACATTCCAAAAAATTTAATTCGTTATTGTAAATACGCATAAATATATGCATTACATACCTGAAATAAAGACAGCACGGTGACATTCTGTACAACTGTACTCCCCATACATTCCCTTATAACGCCAAACCCTTTACCCGCAACCGTTGAGGCATGACAGTAACTGCAGTGTTCGGGATACCTTGCATTGTGTATGCTGGAGTGGATTCAGGATACCTTGCATTGTGTATGCTGGAGTGCATTCAGGATACCTTGCATTGTGTATGCTGGAGTGGATTCAGGATACCTTGCATTGTGTATGCTGGAGTGGATTCAGGATACCTTGCATTGTGTATGCTGGAGTGGATTCAGGATACCTTGCATTGTGTATGCTGGAGTGGATTCATGATACCTTGCATTGTGTATGCTGGAGTGGATTCATGATACCTTGCATTGTGTATGCTGGAGTGGATTCAGGATACCTTGCATTGTGTATGCTGGAGTGGATTCATGATACCTTGCATTGTGTATGCTGGAGTGGATTCAGGATACCTTGCATTGTGTAT
>SDVV010041390.1:0-10443 GCA_016164225.1 Gammarus roeselii | reverse complement strand
TATATATATTTTTATATGCTTACATCGTTAGATATGTTTGTATATAAATATATATGCATGCATGTATATATATATATATATTTTTGGATGTATTCATAAATACACACACATATATATGCATGTATGCATATATTGCTCTTTAGTTACTAGTTGAATACATTCGTGAATAACGGGACGGTGTCTTGATTGACCACTCTGACGTCACATCTTGGACGCCGCGTTTAGAACCGTAACGATGCACTGTTAACATTAGGCGTATAATAATAAAATTTTGATATGGAATGTTATTATGAAATATTACATTTGTGTTGTTAGGAAATTTCCTCCTCTACGACATATATAAGTATATATAAAGCAGTGGAGATTTCTACTAGCATTGACTGCAGGGTGGTATTATATGGGTTGCGATATCAGCACGATTGTCCATAGAATTTATATCATAAAGTGAGGTATCGCCACGATGTCGTCGAGTCACTCGTGTTTCGATATCGGAATTGAGATATCAGCCAAACGCCATCAATACACCATTGGTTCGACATCGGAAGTGAGATATCGTGAGGACGGAGTCGATTAGCCATTAATTCAAGATAGGGAGTAAGATATCGGCACGACATCATCAATAAGTCATTAATTCAAGATAGGGAGTAAGATATCGGCACGACATCATCAATAAGTCATTAATTCAAGATAGGGAGTAAGATATCGGCACGACATCATCAATAAGTCATTAATTCAAGATAGGGAGTAAGATATCGGCACGACATCATCAATAAGTCATTAATTCAAGATAGGGAGTAAGATATCGGCACGACATCATCAATAAGTCATTAATTCAAGATAGGGAGTAAGATATCGGCACGACATCATCAATAAGTCATTAATTCAAGATAGGGAGTAAGATATCGGCACGACATCATCAATAAGTCATTAATTCAAGATAGGGAGTAAGATATCGGCACGACATCATCAATAAGTCATTAATTCAAGATAGGGAGTAAGATATCGGCACGACATCATCAATAAGTCATTAATTCAAGATAGGGAGTAAGATATCGGCACGACATCATCAATAAGTCATTAATTCAAGATAGGGAGTAAGATATCGGCACGACATCATCAATTAGCCATTGGTCCGACATCAACAATGACACGAATACACCAACTTGCCATTGATACAACCCCTTGCCATTGATTAGCACAAAATAGCCTGACAGCTGCAGAGAAATTCTGCTCAGGCCCACTGTCATCAACAATACATTGAGAAACTCTGGCATGCCGTCATTAACAATACATTAAGAAATTCTGGCGTGCCATCATCACTAATACATTGGTCAAACCAAATCCGGAGAAGCATCTATCGGTGAAATATATTTCGATATAGAGTATAAATAACACATGATATAAATATCGAGGTCAGAAATTATTTTCCCTGAAGACCAACTTGCACTGAGCAGTGTCATTTTTTTCCCCACACATTAACCATTGGTATTTTTTTTTAGCAAAAAGAGCTCACAGAAGCAACAATATGTAATGCTATAAAAACTATGAAATCATTTTTATAGTGCGATAGCACTTTCTGGATGTCATGATCAACCAGCCTACTCCACGTTCGAGTGGCATCGTTCTCCGACTTCGAACCTTAGTGCTCCGGGTTACAATCCTACTACATGCGTAAGTTCTGCTTGGTCACCTCTGATAGTTAATTGCTTTGCTCTACGACGATGAAGATTCCATTGCTTGGGAGTATGCCTGCCTCTGTTACCGAGACAATAAATATTTACATGAGCAATTCTGGGACCAGGTTGACATTTTTTTAAACTTGGACGTCAATTGGATTTTATACAAATCTGTAGAAGTTGTTGCGCCATTGATATGAATCGACGTTATGCAGATCTGTAGAAGTTGTTGTGCCATTACTGAATCGACACTCTGTCGGCATTGAATAAATGTCAACCTAACATCCAATGAAGGCTGAGCCTATTCTAAACCGTCGTTGTGCCAGCATCTGAATCGACGCCTTGCCAGTGCCTGCAGACGTCGTTTCGCCGTCTATTAGAAACATGCGTTGGCCCATCGTGTGTCGCGGTGGAAGCAGTCTCCGTTTCTCTTCCGAGACAACAGTTGCTCACTACGTTCAAGCCGTCGAACCCTTGTTGGTAGGCCAACATTGTTGGCGAGCAAACATTGTTGATGAGGCAACATTGCTGATGAGTCAACATTGTTGGTAAGCTGACATTGCTGGTGAGCCAACATTGTTGGTAAGCCAACATTATTGGTAAGCCAGCTTTGTTGGTAAGCTAACATTGTTGGAAAGCCTTCATTGTTGGTAAGTCAACACTGTTCGTAAGCCATCATTGCAGGTGTTATTCAAGCGGCGGCCGACCATCAGCTCTTTGCGGGGATAGAACGCTCACTTCTCGACTCCAGCGGTCAATGTCAATATATACCTTCTGATTATTATCTGCAATAACATTTCGTTTAATAATAACATTATTAGGTATCTTTTTTACCGTGCACATCAGAACCCCACAGCTGTCTCTCGTTCAAGCGTCCTCCTGCTGTCTCCAGCGCTGTAGGTGGTCACCAGGAGGCCAGCCCCTCAGCCTAACGTGCAGGCAGTAGCCCCATTGTCACCGGAAATTGCTTCATTTCTAACAGCTGGAATGTGTTCAGTGCCAGGCTGGGGATATCTCTAGACACACGGGAATATGATAATTGGATGCTTGTATGTGTTTATAGATACTACAATGCTAATTTTCTAAGGAATGTGAAATCTTTTTTTTACGTAAACATCATCTAAGAAAGGGTGTTTTCCGATACCCCAAATAGCAGGAAGCATCAGCTTTAGCTGCCGGAAAACTCAAAAACGTCGTTTTCGAAAAGAAATATTCCTTGATAAAACCTATATAACCTTTAGAGTAAAGTTTTTATTTCATTGCAATAAAGGTGTTTTTCATTTACAAAGTTCATAAAAACATAGTTATTGTTTTTTTTCAAATTGGCTTACATCTGAATGCTCTACTCTTATGTGCAACGGGCCTCTCTTCTGGCGCTGTGCATCTTTGTGCATCCACACCATGGGAGTATGAATAAAATAATTTGTAAAAGTAGAGAGAAAATCTAAAGAGGCATTTGTGAAATTATTCTACCAAATAATTGATAATATTGATTCATTACTTATTAGTACATTCCTAGCCGAAACCACCTTAATCCTATCGTTCTTCTTCCAACATCCCCACAACTATTTTCAGAACTATCATATCCTCCTAGCGTTGTCCCTAGTATCCTCCTTACATTTATCCGCATCTTAGTCTCTGTCTGCCTACATGTCTCGACCGCTCCTCTTTAGTGCCCGCCCCTCATCCCCCCCCCTTCTCCCTCCCCCACCAAGCACTGCTACTACTCGCAGTCTCTTGCTGTTGCTGAATGAACCTCTTACCTCTAGCCTAGCTCACCCCCTTCCTCACCCCTGTCACCCCTTCCTTATTCGACTCTTTTAAAATACAAAGGTAATATTTTTATCATAAAGAATGGTTTTTCTTCCTTTCTCTACTCTCACCCTCCTTGCTCCACTCTTTCTATTTGTGAAACAATGCCAAGTAATTAATTTCCCCTTCTCTTTGAGGAACCACAGGAAAACTGGCGAGCCCTGATCGTTGGTTTTTATTTTATTCAAGCGCACACGCTTAAAAAATATCGGATGGCTGAAGTTTGCTCTTAATATTAGCTCCTTCCTTTGTACACGTGTTGCCTAGAATGAGAAGAATATTAGCTCCTTCCTTCGTACACGTGTTGCCTGGAATGAGAGTAATATTAGCTCCTTCCTTTGTACACGTGTTGCCTAGAATGAGAAGAATATTAGCTCCTTCCTTCGTACACGTGTTGCCTGGAATGAGAAGAATTCTATTTTAGAAATCTTACTCGAGATCCTGAATGGAAGCACTAGAATTAAAATCCCTTCTTTTTTGATCAATATATTCGCGATAGCCCGATCATCTTCAGCAGGCCTTGATAACTTCCCTCAGCTCCTAATTCAAATGACTCTAGATAACTAAGACAACGTTCTCTACCTAAACCCAGTATTTTATCATGTTGCATTCTGTTTATCGCACAAGCCACCAGAGGCACCACCATTTTCATCTCCCTTAAACAGATTGTGAGTGACCTAAGAAGCTCCTATAGTGAAATAATTCCAAGGCAAATAATCATTAGTCGCCGCCAGGGGGTTACTAAAATAAGCAGACACCTTTATGGCCCACAAGAAGCGGGCCATAGAGGCAGCGCTTTGAAAGGAAGGGACGGTGAGACTAATTTAAAATATAGAAATTGAAATTGTAGTTGGTGTGACAAACAGTGAATCAGCTGTATGAAGAAATAGCAACTGCTAGTAGGAAGTTATCAATTTATCCTGTCTTGTTTAAATATCTGCTGAAGTTACATCTGGTTAAATGATATCGATCATGTAACCTTTGTGAAGAAAAATAGTTTACATCTTTTAGCATGTAAAAAAATGTTTCTTAGTGAAAATTCATAGCAATAAACAATTGCTCCTAACTGAAATGGGTGATGAGTCGAAGTGGCATGAAGCCATTTAAAAGTTGTACGCTAGCTCAAGCAAGACTACTGATGCGTTGTGCCTGGTAGGCTGCCAGGGCCTGGACGGGAAGCTAAAAAAAATCAACAAACAGTGCGACTTGTTACAGGTGTATTCTTTTAATGTTTAGTGAATGAGCATTGATAAAGGTTTCGGTTTATGTGACTTTCAGAGTGAATCATCGTCATTTCATTACCGAATGGGCAAAGGTTGTCATGTTGAAAGAAATAAACACCCTCCCAATCTGCATTTTAATGCATGGGCGAGCAACACTTGCAGCGGAATTAGTTCCACTGTTATAGTATGTGCTTAAAGTAATTAATGTTATCTAGAAATGTACACCTATCTCCAAAGGTGGTTTGATTGCAAAGGATATAGGTAAGATCCTTCAGATAGTGTTGTAGCAGGGGCCTTGCTCATTCCGAAGATGTGAAAGAAATGGTTGGAAATAAATCATCAGAGGGTAACTGTATCAGTATAACTGCTGCCAGACAGAGTACTGATGATGTTACAAATAGCAAATGTGTTGACAGAACGACTGATTGCATGGGTACTGGCATGGCCAATGGTGGCCAGGGTACTCGGAGCTGCTGGTGATCAGGGCACTGACGACGCCTCTAAAGTCCAAAACGACAAAAAGGCAAGCAGCAACTGTGAAGAATAAAGTGCAGTGTCATTGAACGGATTCACTGTACCCACCCAAAACGTTGCAACAAGTTCGTTGGCATTGTCTGAAGGGCCAGATGTGGATGTGATTTATCTTGATTTTGCCAATGCCTTGACAAAATAGATCACAATATGCTGTCATCAAAACTACATAACGCTGCTATTCGAGGAAGCGTCGATGATAGAATCAAAACTTTCCTCCAATTCGGAATCCAAAGTTTGATAAAAAATTGAGAAACGTCTGCACCAGTGGAAGTAGTTACTGGGGTCCCACTAGGTACTGTGCCCTGGTCTTTTCGACAATGATCTGAGAGATACTGTCCACGCCGATAGATCTCCTGCTTATCGGACTAAACCAGAGTCTTAGGCAAGGTAAAAGATACGAGAGACGTGGAAATGTTCAAGTTGATCTAAAATTAATCCTAAAGTGGGCCGGCAAAAACAACTTGCAATTGGACCTAACTACATTTGAATACTAAGATATGGAAAAATAATGACCTCTAAACAGAGTCGTTATATTATTCAGGCAATGACGCAGCCATTGATGGAACAGGCGTAGGAGTGTGAGCCAGGTGTATCTCAGCTGTGTTTTCATGTTAGCCTCTAATTCGATGCTCCTTCACTGTGAGAACAAGTCACTGTGGGTACGTTAAACAAACTCCATCTATATTGTGAAGTAATATAAATGTCCTTTCTGTGCCAGACGGCCCTGACTAAGCCCTTCTGCATTGGAACCGGCATATTTCCTAAGGTCAGAACCTTTTAGAGGCAATTTCCAAGATTGGCAACTTCCCCAAAACACTCAGGGGGGAGCAATTAGTTGCCAGCCGTACGATAGTGTTTGGCGACCTCAGAAGTTCGTGCATGAAATTGTCTTTGTGAGGTTGATAGATTTTGAGTTTGTGAAGGCATTATACATTGGGTTGGCAAGGTTGCTGATTTTTAATTTGTGTTGAAATCGAAAATGTCGTTGATATTCAAACCAGCAAAGGCATGAGCACCAAATAGTGTAACTACATTGATGAGTATCAAATAGTGTCTCAAAATTAATGAGTATCAAATAGTGTAACTATACTGATAACTATGAATTAGTGTAACTATATTGATGTGTACAAAATAGCGTAACTATATTGATGAAAATCAAACAGTGTAACAAAATTGATGAGTATCCGAGACATTTTATCCGATAGCGTCAATTGATAGTATATCTATTGATGAGTATCAAATAGTGTAACTATATTGATATAGATCAAATAAAGTAAATATATTGATGAGTATCAAAGAGCGTAACTATTTTGATGAGTATCAAATAGTGTAACTATATTGATGGGTATCAAATAGCGTAACTATATTGATGAGTAACAAATCGTGTAACTATATTGATGAGTATCAAATAGTGTAACTATATTGATAAGTATCAAATAGTGTAACTATATTGATGAGTATCAAATAGTGTAACTATATTGATGAGTATCAAATAGTGTAACTATATTGATGAGTATCAAATAGTGTAACTATATTGATGAGTATCAAATAGTGTAACAATATTGATGAGTATCAAATAGTGTAACAATATTGATGAGTATCAAATAGCGTAACTATATTGATGACTAACAAAGAGCGTAACAATATTTATGAGTATCAAAGAGCGTAACAATATTGATGAGTATCAAATAGTGTAACAATATTGATTCGTATCAAAGAGCGTAACAATATTGATGGGTATCAAATAGTGTAATAATATTGATGCGTATCAACGAGCGTAACAATATTGATGAGTATCAAATAGTGTAACAATATTGATCAGTATCGAATAGTGTAACAATATTGATCAGTATCAAAGAGCGTAACAATATTGATCAGTATCAAATAGTGTAACAATATTGATGAGAATCAAAGAGCGTAACAATATTGATGATTATCAAAGAGTGTAACAATATTGATGAGTATCAAATAGTGTAACAATATTGATACGTATCAAAGAGCGTAACAATATTGATGAGTATCAAATAGTGTAACAATATTGATGAGTAACAAAGAGCGTAACAATATTGATGGGTATCAAATAGTGTAACAATATTGATGAGTATCAAATAGTGTAACAATATTGATCAGTATCAACGAGCGTAACAATATTGATGAGTATCAAATAGTGTAACAATATTGATCGGTATCAAAGAGCGTAACAATATTGATCAGTATCAAATAGTATAACAATATTGATGAGTATCAAATAGTGTAACAATATTGATCAGTATCAAATAGTGTAACAATATTGATGAGTATCAAATAGTATAACAATATTGATCAGTATCAACGAGCGTAACAATATTGATGAGTATCAAATAGTGTAACAATATTGATCGGTATCAAAGAGCGTAACAATATTGATCAGTATCAAATAGTATAACAATATTGATGAGTATCAAATAGTGTAACAATATTGATCAGTATCAAATAGTGTAACAATATTGATGAGTATCAAATAGTATAACAATATTGATCAGTATCAACGAGCGTAACAATATTGATGAGTATCAAATAGTGTAACAATATTGATCGGTATCAAAGAGCGTAACAATATTGATCAGTATCAAATAGTATAACAATATTGATGAGTATCAAATAGTGTAACAATATTGATCAGTATCAAATAGTGTAACAATATTGATGAGTATCAAATAGTATAACAATATTGATCAGTATCAACGAGCGTAACAATATTGATGAGTATCAAATAGTGTAACAATATTGATCGGTATCAAAGAGCGTAACAATATTGATCAGTATCAAATAGTGTAACAATATTGATGAGTTTCAAAGAGCGTAACAATATTGATGATTATCAAAAAGTGTAACAATATTGATGAGTATCAAAGAGCGTAACAATATTGATGAGTATCAAAGAGCGTAACTATATTGATGAGTAACGACTATATCAATAAACAGTGTCATTATTGCTCAAAGCAACAGCATTTGGTAGATGATAATACTGGGATCAATAGCACATCATGATATCAATAGCACATCATGATATCAATAGCACATCATGATATCAATAGCACATCATGATATCAATAGCACAACACTGGTATCAATAGCACATCATGATATCAATAGCACAATACTGGTATCAATAGGGCGCCACGATACCAATCCCCTCTAGTGGGAAAAAATTAAGGTAAACTAAATGGGCAAAATTTCATTCATCGCTGCAACACATTCCACGTCAACCTTGGTGTTATTAGCAAATAAGTAGCACTGTCGTAAGCAAATAATTGGGTGTGGCAATAGCAAACGATAGTGATGGATGATAGAGCAGATTCTGTCATCATACGATGAGAAACAATGATGCAATTAACAACAGTGATACAATGAATAGCAATGATACAGCAAAAAATAATGAGTTTCAATGATACAATGAATAGCCATGGTACTGTGAATAACGATCACATAATGAATAATAATGTCACAATAAATAGGAGTAATACTGGGAATAACAATGATTCAATTAATAATAATTATACAATGAATAACAATGATACATCGCATAACGATGATACTGTGAACAACAATAATATAATGAATATCAATTATACAACGATTAACAATAATAGAACAAAGGATTCAATAATAGTGTCAATAACAATTATTTAATGAATACCAGAGATACAATTAATAACAATGATACAATGAATAGCAATGATACTGTGAATTACAATAATTTTTTGAATAACAATGATTCAATGACTAACTCCTATTAAACTAATACTAATTATACTATGAATAACAATTATACAATGAATAACGGGTACACAAGACAGTGGACCACGGGGCAGAAGAAGCCCGCTGCAGTTGACAGTGAGGTTGAAGAGGAACTTTTAATAACGGGTACACGAGACAGTGGACCACGGGACAGAAGGAGCCCGCAGCAATTGACAGTGAGGTTGAGAGGAAACTCTACTAATGATTTTCTTCCAAAAATTATATTTGCCTGCCATGCTAGACTCAGTTTAAATTGTGAAACCTTGGCTGTTGAGAGTAAAAATAAAAATAAACCATGAATGTGTTTACAGTCACATGACTATTCCCTTCCATACGCACATATAATTAAAATAACGTTTCTGTTGCTGCCCATACTTGTAAAGTAACAACCAATACAGTCACCTAAATCACTAAATCCAGATTTCTAAGAAGATCTTAATAGATTTTCTTCGTTGCGTTGTTTTATTTTCCTTAGCTATATTGGGACACAATTCTTTGGTGATGCGTTTTGTGACTTTGTTGACCAAATTCTGCCTACGGTTAGCACAACAAAGGCCTACATCCTCTCCGTCTCCCTTGAGAGGATGTCAACTCCCACGTGCTTCAAGTAGGACCTCATTCATAGCAGCAATTGAAAGGCTAATGCATCCATAGCAGCGAAGCGGGCTGGCAAAATGCGTCAAGGGTGCCTGATGTACAAATTTCATGTTTCTATAGAGAAATAAATGTAATGTAGAATGAAGGAAAAATAAGTGAATGTTGTATAGTATGTTGTGGTGATGTAATATCTCATCATGGGACGCGATTTGAAAGTGAAACGATAGGAGATTCTAAACAAAGTTATTCGTTGTTTCATTACGTTTATACAGCAGGTCCAAGTCAGGAAGGCATTGCCAGAAGACCACCCAAAACTGATGGAAAATGACAATGGTTTTTATGTAGAACAAGTAAGTGGCTCATTTGTGCGATAAATTATCTCAATATATTATAATACACGATCGTTTGCCACTACTTTTTACAAAATTATTTTCATGATTCTTCAACGCCGTAATTAAACGGGGCAAAACTAATATCTTATTCAGTATAAATGGGAGAAATATAGACAATTAAAATCAGGCACAATTAGGCGTCCTACCTAACAAATCAATACAAATGAATACATCCATTCATTAGTTGGGATCAGAAAAAAACGAAGTGAGAATAACCAATAGATTAGAAGAGTTAGCAAATTTTCAAATCTCTTTTTAATATATCTGCAAAAATTAAAAATTTGACCATATGACCGTACACTTTTCCTATTCAAGCTGCATAAACGAAGAGATAACGAACATAGACAAAGAGCAAACATATATGAACAAGCATCGTACATATAAAAAAAATCCAATCAATGTAAACAAATAGTAAACAAATATGAACAT
>SDVV010041389.1:0-10443 GCA_016164225.1 Gammarus roeselii | reverse complement strand
GAGGAAAATAGTCTTGACATGACCCTCGAGTCTCGTTAGACGATCGTCAATTGTGCTTGGTTCCGCGGCGAGGACTTCTGCTCTCTGTTCAGAGAGGCTGGTCGCTTGGCTCAGCAAGTTTAGTATTTCCTGGATGTTCTTGGTCAACTCGTCGATGCGGCCGTCTCTCCGGTCGTCGTCCTCCGAGGTGGTGCTGGTCATCTTGGCGAGGCTGATGTTCTTGGCAGATGTAGTCTTGGTCTCCGGTGTTCTGGAGGGGATGCTGGTCCCTCCCGAATGGAGTTTCTTCCGACTCCCCATCGGCCCCCTGGTTCGCGCCAGGGGCCAGGGAGTTAACTTAAGAGGCCATTTGACCGGCTTTACCGAGTTTACTTTAATTTAGATTAATATAGATAATGCAAGCAAACGTGCGGTTTAAGGTCCCAGCACAAACTAGGGACCAGCCTGTACTGTATAGGGGGTTCTCAGTTATTATGTGGCACGGGAGCGTTAAGACACAAATTCCCTGGAGCGGAAAGCTCCAATAAAGGCACATAGGGCGGCATTGTGAACCTATTTAAATGTTTTGAGAATATTTGTATTTGCAGAGCCGTAGACAACGCTCCCATAGTATAGTTTGGACCGGATAAAAGCGCAGTAAAGGCGGAATGATGTTATTCTGTCTGTACCCCAGGTGAAGTGTGATGCAATTCAAAGAATTATAAATCGACGCAAGCAGTCTAACTTAAGCTGCTGCACGTGGTACTTCCAGGTTAGTTTCTAGTCGCAAATATTGATCTTAAAAAGCGTACTCTGGGTAGGTAATGTATAATTTCTTCGTAGAGTCTGAGGACTGGTTCCGTGTACGTGCGAGACCAAAGAATATGAAGTGCAGAGGGTTTGTTTTAGGAGATTGTAAAGCCTCGAGATTCTGTCCAAGCAACCACCTGAGTAGTTGGAGTTGAAATACAGAGTCGTCAACGTACAGAGAGCCACTTACGGAGGGAGAAACCGCTCCCGTGATCCCATTCATTACAATCGCGAATACAATACTAGAAATGACGCTACCCTGGATTGCTGGAGGAAGTTCCGAATGAAAAATAAGTGACCCCGGGGTAAAAAGAATGTCGTAGCGTCAGGTTTAGATCGTAGGCCCATTGGATATCAGACACAACGCGTAATTAGGCATCTTGTGCTGACAAATTTTTTCTAAACCCAAATTGTAGTAAATTGGAGAAAAGCGAGTTTGCTTATATGTGCCGGGTCAGTCGGGCATTCACGATCTTCTCCCAACCCTTTGCTAAAGGCGAAGCGAAGGCTATGGGGCGGTAGCTGGACAATTCACCCGCAGGCTTACCAGATTTTGGGAAAGACAGAACCACTGCCTCCCTCCACCGATCGAGATAAGTGTGGGTAGACCAGATTGTGTTGTAAATAAGACGAAGGCAAGAGAGTGTATAGGTATCGGCGAGCAGTACAAGTATCTTCAGGGTGAAGAGTGGTGATGGGGAAGTGGTCACTCTCGTAGGTAGGACTCCTCCAGCATTTGCCAGACAAGGTCTTTATGCCCACTGGGATAAAGGATTGGAGAGCAAAATTACAAGTCGATTGCCGAGAACGAGGCTGTCTGGGTATGAAAGCGAGTCGATTCTCCAGTATTAAGGAGCGCAATACCGAAAGCAGAATGAATGTCTCGAAGTGTCCTCTACGTCTATTAACTATGTCTTACCCCCAGATGGGAGTTTAGCGTTAAGGACTTGAGGTCACCTACAAGAAGTTGGCCAACGAGGTCAACGAGTAGTGCGCATGAAAGACGTTCATTTGGAGAGATATATAGGTTACAAAAGGTAATGGGCGTTTTAGGCCCACTCTGTGGGCCTGAGCTTGTAGAGAGATTGGAGTACATGTGATGGCTTGATTAATTATTGTGGCTAGGCATGTGCCTGGTCGAGCATCGTCAGTAGGGGAGATGTAGTGAGCTTGATGCACATTGGGAAAAAATGATTTATACAGCCCCAGGAGAGTTTCCTGAAAACAAACTACCGCTGGATTATAAGTTTGGGTTAGTTTCAGGTGCGAGTGGGATGTAAAGTGTTGGGTGCACTAAAGAGTGTAATGAGCTGTAGGACGTTGGGGATGGAAGCAAAGAGAGGGCTGTATGAAGGTGTTGTTGTCCCAACTGTGCTCTACGGAGCTGAGACTTGGGGGGTGAGAGCAGAGGAGAGAAGAAGGTTGAATGATTTCGAGATGAAATGTTCGAGAAACATGACTGGAGTAACGCTGAGAGACCGGATTACCAACGACGTGGTTCGAATCAGAACAGGGATGGTGAAGAAGTTGGAGGATAAAGTGGATTCGCGTGTTCTGAGATGGTTCGGGCACATGGAGAGAATGGATGAACGGACATTGGTGAAAAGGGTGATGAATGCGGGGGCGAGTGGTCGCAGGCTTAGAGGTAGACCGAAGTTTGGGTGGATGGATGGTGTGAAGAAGCGTTGGGAAGGAGAGACATGAATGTGGAGGTGGCGAGAGAGCGTGCAATGAACAGACGTGAGTGGAAAATGGTTGTGAATGGTTGATTTTGACGATGCTTTGATAGGCTTTCCTGCCCTTGGCATCCCGCTGTCAGGATGGTCGGGGGGCCCGGCCATTATGACGCGGCGGGGGTAAACGAGTGAAAACTGTCGGGCATTGCTGCTGGCGACGGATCCTCGGACTGCACTCGTGACCCAGAGTGTATGTTAAGGGGGTACCGGCCGGACCTTTTAGCACAAAAGGGCTAAGTTGTGAGGGTGTGAGGTGAGCTTTGCCGTCGGCCAACCCCCTTTCTGGGGGATGCGGCCTAGTGTTTGTATCTGTTAGATTCAGTAGTTCAGCATAGTTAGCACGATATCTTCTAACGTTCCATTGGAGGACGAGTGTATCAGACATGAGGAGTTTAGGTTAGAAAAAGTTACGGTTTGGGCTGGGGTTGATGAAGTATTATAGAATTTCGCTTTCGTACACTAGTATGTCACTCACGGACTCTCGGAGCATCTCTCGTGGTTACAAGTCAACGAAGGGTTACTTTCGATTGGATCACCGCGCAAGTCCAAGCCAGCGCGCTTAGAGCTGGTCAGTGGCAAGCGAATTTCCCGGTTTAGGGTGATGATGAGGCGAGGTGGCTATCACTCAATAATGTGTTCGGTGCATTTTCCTTAGTATTATAATCTGCAGCGGCTAAGCGAGGTAGACACGGAGGGGCATTTGGTGCACTAATGAAGGCACCTGAACGACACTTGAGTTGAGGAGTAACCTGGCTATTCAGCACGGCTACCAAGGGGAATCTTAGTTGGACTCGAGGCAAAGTGTGTTCGGTCGTTGGTGACAGTTCACGGGCTTTCATCTTGTGTGGCTGGCAAGGGGAACGCTGAAGTGGCAACGTTTCTTCATGTGGCGCTACCTCCAGCAAAGACAAATCGTCATCCAGATTCAGGTCTGGGACTCCCATTGCGCGTCGATAAGCAAGTGAGAGACGAGGCGAGGTGGGAGTGAGGAGAGGCATCTCTGGAAGGATTACCCGGTTACCGGACAGTGCGAAGGACTGTCGTCGCGGGCTTCCCATATCTCGAGGAGGGGAAGAGACACGTGTTGTAGGTTAGGAGGAAGCCTGGTGATGGGTATCCCGCTGTCCTGCTGCAGCAAAGCTAGCAAGTGGGCGGATAAATTTAGCGGTTACTTGCATTTTAGCCTTGGGGTAGGGAAGGCCTTGTCTAGATGAACAGAGGGTATCTCCTTATCGAGTCTGTAATAAAAAGCAGTCGCGTGATGACGCAGGATGGTCTTCTGAACAGTTTGCGCATTCAGCACGTCGATCAGAATTGTGGCAGTGTGCGTCCCCACCATAACGGAAGCATGTACCAGTACTGTTCCACAATTGGCAGGCATCAGTTCCATGACCAAACTTGTGGCAGTTGTAGCAGCGTCTGGGATCACGAATGTATTATCGGACTGAGCACAGTTTCTAGCCAACTTGGACATCAGGAGGCAGAGAACAGAGTTTGCAAGTAAGGGTGTAGACGTCAGCGTATTCCTCAAATCGCTTCGCCGTCATTTCACTCTGTATATTCCAATATTCTGTTGATCCATAAGTTCGGTCAGAATGTCGGCATCGGAGTACCTTGGTCTGTTTTTATAATAGACGGTTTCTTGGATCGTGATGAGGAGAGTGGGGTGCTCATCAACTGTCACAGGGTTATTATTCAGCATTTTCAGATTTTGGACGTTCTTGCTCTGTTCCTCGTCTCTTACCTCCGCTAACATGGAGTCATTCTTTGGCTCCGTGATGCGCTTTGAGGGACTCCTCAGTGCAGCGCGAAGCTGTCGATTAGCTTGAATTGTGTTCGTTTCTGCCAGATTCTCTCCCGAGACTGCCTTGGCGATGAAAAACTTTGAAAAAAAAAAATTTCGGAAAGAAATCTTCAAGTACTTTTCCCCCCCTAGGCATCTGTTAGGTTCACGGGCCGCACGCACCCTTATTTCCCTTCAGTCTCTCCTCTTCTTCACCCTTTACTATCTCTCCTTTTCTCCCCCATCCTGATTTGCTTGATTTTTAATTAACCTCTTTTGCATCTTATGTTTAGATATAACTTCCTTAAACTTTTCTCAGACTCCCTCTTAACAACTCTCCTAATAGTCGCTGCACACAAACACACACATACACATGCACGCACACACTCAAACATTCACACACCGGTTCTAGCTATTCTCCTTTCGGGTGGCAAATAACAGCCAAGTTGCACTCTTTCTTTTGTGCAACCTTTTTCTACGACTATTCCTTCTTCTTTCCATTCTTGCTGTTCTCATGCGTGAAATTCCCTACACCTAGTGTAGATCTCATGCATGGGATCCCCATTTTTTGTCTCTTCTTCGTCTTCCCCTCAGCAGGTGTTGGGGCGCGAAGCCCGCACCTTAAGGACTACTGCCGATCCTTGGGGCTCTGAGGCAGGGTAGGCAGTGTGTTATTCCTCCTTACTGCCTGCCATCCGGGGAGTGCTGGGACCATATGACCTCAGCACCTTAGGAGTTCCTGTACCTCCTGTGGCACCTGTACATACCATAGACGTTTGCCGCGCAAAGGACTTTGTCTTTGCGCAGTAGTAAACCTTAACTCGAACATTGAAAAAGATTAAAAAAACTTGATGCAGCACTGTTTGCTGGTTTGACATTCAGCGCCAGAAAGACGATGGCTCCAGCGCGCTAGAAAGCCTCGTCACTCTAATCTAATCTAATCAAGTACTTTTTGTTTTCAGCGTATCGTTCATGAGGTCGTAGGCGGTTACGACGACTTCTCCCGGGCTTTCGTCCGGTAGTGGCGGTCACCGCGCTTTCAGATTTGTTTTGCGTTCTATTCTCTAGGTCCACCCTACCAGATACAGATGGGGGGGTTGCTGTTCCTGTCTTTCCCCCGAACAGCCTAGGGTGAAGAGGGTCTTGTTTATGGGCGACGCCTGGTCTTGGTGTTATTGCGAAGTCCTTTTTCGCAATATCCATGATTGCAATTCGGCGGATTCAGCTTTACCTCAGTAACCACGGAAACTGAGGTAATGTGGCCACAAAATTCTGTAACCTACCACGAGGCATAGTCGTTGGAGATACGCCCAAGAGCGAGCCATCATCAGTAGGGCTCAGCGCTCTGATTGGATTTGGGCCTCAATGCCCTGAAAAGCTACCTAGGCTGGTCTCGTAGGCTTGGGCTCCTCGTCAAGTTCATGACAGGATTATCCTACCTCTCTTTGTCCACGGAGAGGTTACCGTTTCAATAGAAAATTGTGAAGCCCAAAGTGGAGTGCTGGGTATGGGGTGAACTGCCCCCGCACTCCTATCCCCTCAGTCACCGGACAGCACCATCCGATCTTTCGGCAAAGTGACATGCCGAAACATGACAGCGGTACTCGCAATAGCGGGGAATGTCACGCTAAAAATATTTACAATCCAGCCCACTCGTCGCAACAAATTGCCGTCCGGAGGACCAAAATCACTCACTGCGTGAGGACCTCAGAATACGTCCCAGAAACTGTGCAAAAGTTTTTTTCGCTCTATAGATATATTATTTAGAAGTAAATAAAAAGTAAAGTAGAGATTAAGATATACACATACCTAAGCGAAATAAGGAATAAAATTAACAGGAACAAAAGGAAAAAATCAAGTGAAAAATAAATGAAAAATATTAATAATTGAACGACGGAAAAAGTATAAATAAATCAAAATTGAACTCACAATCAACAAACCGAATCTACGAGGAAAGGCTGTCAAGATAAGAGGAAAGAGACGTTAATGGAGCTATAACAAAACAAACGAGGTAAATGGAGTAAACAAGGTAAAGGTATATCCAGGAAGGGGTAGAGTAGGGTCTGAAAGGAAAACATGAGTTCAACCTCCCCCCAGTTGGATCGGGGCCCCGTGCGACCCGTAAACCATTTGGTTTAGGGGGGCCAGGGAGACATTACGCAACATTTATTCTGAGTCTCATTTTCATAACACTAATAAATTTGCATTTAAATAAATATAGATCAAACATTTTTATCGATAGTTTCAATATATGAATTGTGAGAGTACACCAAATAATTCAGCAGCAGATTCACGTGGGTAATAGATACACAAAGAGTAGGGAAACTCGAAGTCTCTAGTGGAAGATTACCACACAGAAAACATCGAAGGTAGAAACAGAGCGATTTGACAACTGGAGTGAGAGCGAGCAAACTGCATTTGCTTTCAGTTGGGCATTTCATTATTAACATTTTTACTTAGCTGAAATCTTTCTTCACTCATTCCTCTACTGAAGGGCCTGACAAAAAAAAAAGGTAGAAGCCTTCAATGAGCTGTACCAACTTCGATTAAGGAACCAAACATAGGAAAAAATTACCAAGAAGAACCCACAGTAGCTCGCAATAATACTGAAATTCATCTCAACTATTTATCATCGCACGTCACCAAAGGACTACAGACGCATCCACGCGACAGCCAAGATTTCAACAAATAAATGAGTAATTTTGGCTGAGAATTACTCATGATATTCTACAAGTCACTTGACAATGTAAAACAAAACACCCGAGAAGCTTTCAATCAGTTGAGACTGTACTTCTAACAAATATACATTTTAGCACTCCTTTGCTGGACCCAACGACTTTGTCGCAAGTGCAGGCTTTGTAACTACTGTCGAGTAAATTTAAGCAACGGCAAAGCACATAACTATGAAATTTGGTCAAAAAGCTCTACAACAATTCTAATCAATGTATGAAACTATTCATGCTACATAACTCGAGCTATATTTTATTTACACATATGATTGTTAATTCGGTTCAACGAGATACTCAAGTCATACAAAGATTCGACAAATCCAAAACAAACAGGGAATGGTTAAAAATGGAAAATCTATAATAAAAAATAATAAAAGACCTGTCTCGATTTAATAATTAAATTCGCTACTTCCATGACATCAATCGTCCTTGCAGAGAGCTACGGGGTGGACCCATAGAGGGCTAAACCATCATTGGGCACCACTACTACAAGGCTCTGACAGTCCCATGCGGGAATGATATTGTCAGGAGGATTACCTGACGAAAAATGGCGCCCAACCGGTGACGTCACGACCGCATGGCCGTGACGTCATCCAGAAGCCAATGATAAAAATAGATAACAGTATTCCCGCATTATTGTGAATAATAAGCCGGCGAATGATTGTTATGAACAACCAATTGATTGATAGTGGATTCCGTCATACGAAGGCCAATTTACCAGAGAAAAATTGTTTCAACAAACTTGATTGATAGTGGGTCCTATAATGACATACGAAAACCAATCTTAAAATAAATTAATATATTTATCTTTGTTATTTAAATCGGAATGAATGAACATTGTTTCCGCACTATTAACGACATTTGCAGCGAGCTAGATTCAACAAACTAGATTGTTAGTGAGCCAGTATTTATAAGAAAACCCATTATCATTATGTTACCATTATCAAACCAATTACAACTATTGGACAACTGAAGTGAGGTGGCGGTGGCGCTGAAGAGGGGCGCTTTCGATGAGTGGTTGCAGGCGAGGCCGGAAGTGGCCTATGACAACTACAGAGAGAAGAGAAAAGAGGTGAAGCGTGTGGTGAGGAGAGAAAAGAGGGACGCTGATGCTAGGTGGGATACCTAGGTGTTTCAGCGATCATTTTGGGAAGAAATATGTTTTAGAAAGAGGTGCAGAGGGAGAGGCAAGAAAGGAGGAAGTGGTGAAAGAGGTAAACTACCGGTTGTTGATGGATAGTGGTGATGCACGGAAGAGGTGGGCATAATATATTGAAGAGTTATTGAATTTTGAGGATGTCATAGAGGCTGACATCGATGCTGTGAATGATGGGGCACGGAAGCCGGTTTTTGAAAAAAGAATTATGCGGACATTCCAAGTAGATGCGCAAGAGACGGTAGAGGTGATAAAAACAGAGAAAGCCCTTGTTCTGGACGGCGTTGCGACTGAGTGGCGCAGTGCTTGCATTGTTCCACTGTATAAGGACAAAGGAGATAAAATTGAATGCTGCAACTCAGAGGGAGGTATCAGTTTGATATGTGTGGTCGGTAAACTGTACGGCCGATTGCCGTAGATTAGATACAGTACGGATGGTGCAATTGGCAAGGAACAGTGTGGATTCAGGATTGGTAAAGGGTGTACCGTACAGATTATTGCAGTGAGACAAGTCTGTGAGAATACCTTGCGAAGGGAATGAATGTATTCAACGCCTTCATGGGTCTGGAAAAGGTCTACTACAGAGTCGACAGAGAGGCCGTATGGAGGGTGTTGCGTTTGGATGCAGCGGGGAGTTACTTGACAAGAGCAGTGCAAAGTTGCACTTTTAGCAGCAGAGCGTGTGTCAGAGTAGGCAGCAAGGTGTGTGCGTAGTTCTCAGTCAAAGTGGGACAGAGACAAGGTTGTGTTATGTCTCTCCGGCTGTTCAATTTCTACATAGATGGGGTGGTCAGGGAAGATGAAAGCCTTCGAGATGAAAAGTTTGAGAGGTATGGCTGCGGTGACGAGGAGGGATATGTTCAATAATGACGTTCGAATGAGACCGGGGATGGCGAGAAAGTTAGAGTACAGAGTAGGTTCACGTGTTCTGAGGTGGTTCGTGCACATGGTGATGATGGATGTGGGGAGATTTGGAAAAAAGGGGATGAAAGCGAAAGTGAGTGGATGGACAGTGTGAAGCAAGCTGTTCGGACGAGAGGCAACAGTGTGGAGGTAGCGCGAGAGTGTGTGCTGGATAGTCGTGAATAGAGAATGGTTGTGAATAGATAGAAGCTGTCGAGCCCTGCCGCTAAAAATGATCTCGGACATCACACCAAGTGTGTGGTGTTGAGGGGTCAGTCTGAACCAGACCCTTTAGCGCTCAAGAGCTAAGTTTTGGTGTTTGTAAGTGCATGAAAGAAGTGTGAGGAGCGGCTTGCCATCAGTCACCTCCGTTTGTGAAAGTGGGTGATGCGCTATCGTTTATATCTGTGTATATAAGTAATTGAGGCCCTGGTGGCAGAAGATCAACTGGCATCGCTTCCCTGCGACTGCGAGTTAATTCCAACAGAGAGAGGACCAACTTCATCTTTGCAATACTCGTCTGCGTTGAAAATATTGGAGTGCGCGATAGTTTGAAAAATGATTCTGCTGAATGGGTAGTCATTGCTGTATTGAAGCTAAAAAAAGTCTGCCACAAACTAGAAGCGTGGCATTTGGCGGCACATAGAGAATAGGCACAAGCACCGTAGGGCCACCTATCATTAAATTGTTGGTCGAAAATATTCCAGGATAAATAAAGTACATTTTTTTTCTTACTTCCATCCCAAATAAAATAATTGGAAGCATTGTATACGCCCTCTCTTTCACGAGCGGAATAATGCCGTGTCTACAGGAAAAGTGCAGAAGATTAGATTAGAGTGCCAAGACTTTCTAGTACACTGGAGTCAATGTCCTTCTGGCACCGAACGAAGAACGTTTCGAAAAACGTTCGGTAAAGCGTCATTCTTTAGCACTACCGAGTTGCTGACACTAGCAAAGTCAGAAGATACTTCATTCTTGAAATCTCTTATATCAACACTCCAGTAAAGTGTACTGAAAAATATACCAATATTGGAATATGCCTTGTTGGTTTGTGACATGTCACAATCCACAGCGTGGCCACTACAGCACATCGTCTGGCAGCTTCGAATGTATTGTTACAAAGGAAAACACAACTTGCCGAAGATACGAAAGTACAGATACAGACACTAGGCCGAAATCCCCCAGCAAGGGGGGTGGCCGACGGCAAGGCACACCTCTCACTCTCAAACACTCACACTCGCACACCTTAGCTCTTTTGCGCTAAAGGGTCCGGCCGGGAACCCCGCACCACACCCTCCGGGTCATAAGTGCGGTTCGAGGTCAGTGTCGGCAACAGGGCCCGACAGT
>SDVV010041388.1:0-10443 GCA_016164225.1 Gammarus roeselii | reverse complement strand
AGACTCGTGGCGGCGTCCTCGCTCGGTCAGTCCCCTGTTTACCACAACAGGAGCGCTGGCTGTGCAGTTTTTCAGTTGCAGGCGCCAGTTTTCCCCGACAAACAGGTTGCGGTGTGTACACAACGGCTGCTGATCTCGGCGTTTGTGGGCAAACGGCGGCTGCCTGGTCAGGTCCGTGTCTGTATCCCGCACGGTATCTTTCAAGGTATCCGTATCTTGCAATCTGTATCCAGCACGCAGGGTCCTGCTACACATCCCCCTCGGACCTGGACTCGGGATGTTTTGGTCCGGGCCAGGCCGAAGCATGTGGGCGCTGGACAGATCAGATGGTGTGAATCGATTCCACCAGCACCTCCCCTGACTGAGTGTGGCTGTTCGTGACGGAGCGGATGCTGTCACATTCGACCTCGCGGTCGCTGTGCACACGTGAGCGGGCAGCAATTCGCGGCGCACCGGCGAGGTCATCCCGTCCGGGCCCCTCACCAGTCTCTGGAGCGACATCGGCTCGACAATCATCTGTGGACAGAAGTTCCAACGGGATCAGAGTGGACCTGGGAGGCTTGTAAGGCACAAACTTATTTAATGGGTACAAAGGAGGTCGGGCAGGCGGAGGGGATGGAGCAGGGAAAAATCTGGGTGTCCTGTGAGAAGAATGACATTTGGTGGAAAAATCGCGTCAGGCCGCCTGCACCGCCTATAATATTTACATACTACATAGCTAAATACAACCAATACTAATAGAATCGCCACTAATGTCAATCCCCCCTACGCTATATTTGTGGCGTTCTGTGTGAACAGACGTAAGCACATCGACTATATCTGCCGTGCTATTCATGCTAATTTTGACATTTGAGAGTTCCCTCAGGATGCTGTCTAGTGTTGGCATCGGCCCCGAAGTTAGTAACCGGATGCGGGGATTGGGAATCGGGACTGATCCCCTGTCGATCGAGGTGTAAACATGACGCACCGTGGACACACTGAAAGAGGGTGCTGTTAGCGAACATGGGGCGTGTAATACATAAGCGCCCTTCAATTCTACATATTTGGGTTTTCCCCCTCATCATGACAGTCCAGCATTGCCCATTCCGGTCGGGGTATGAATAAATAATAATTCCGTCCCATCTGTCGAGTTAGCACACGGGTAAGGTTTACGCGCTCCATCTCACAATGAAGTTGTGAGGGATTTAACACGCTCTCTACTGAACAAGAAGGGTTGGCCTCTACACTCAGCTGTATTGTGGGTGAACATACAAAGTAGTCCTCCCTCACCGTACACCTCCCCAGATCAAGGTTCTCTACAAACGTCTTCCTGTCGCTCGTTATACCACGTTCATGGCTAAGTTCCTATTCACGTAAGTTCGGTTTGTGTCCGAGTCTTCCACTGGAAACGTTTCCAGCGTGACTACGGACATCGCTTGCTTCGAAACAAAGGGTAGGAGTAGAGCATAGGTCTCGTCCTCCATCATTGGTTTTAACTCAAGCATCGACAGCATGTTTGTAAAGTTTCCCTTGGAAAAAGCGTACGGGAACGAGAAGGCGTCCGTGAATAAGGCCATACCCTCATCCGCAAGTGCTCTTAGTTGATCGTATCCCAAAATTTCTGCCACTGCTCCCAACCTCATGAGGGCAGCCCATCGGCGTCCATAGACACTAGGAGAAGGTACTGAATTCCCTCCCGAAGATTCATGACGCCGTTTGTGACGGTTACATACAGGTCCAACTCACTGAACTGTTGGTGGAACCTCTCGAGCACGGTCTGAGCTGCCGTGGCCTGATCAACAAGTGTGGTAAGAGTGGCTTGGACAAGATGGAAGTTTACGTTAATCTTTTGGATGGAAGTTATCACACCCTGGTTCGAATCTGCGAATTTATCCCTCAAATCTTCAATTTTCTTCTCCGTTGCCACTCCCAGCACAGATTTTAATAGGTCACCGCCAATATTCAGCAACCCTCGCCTCTTCTTAACAACATTTCTTGTCTCTCCCCTCTGCGGTTACACTACTTGACATAGACGTCGGCCTTATTTGTCCCTTTGTTGCATTTGTCATCCTCGCCTTGGCGCGACCCAACTTTCTCCGTCAATCTCGTTCTAGCGCACATAGCAAAATGAAATTTAGGAGGTGCAACACCTCTTGACCCGCGCGTGTTAGCAACACCCGGAAATGGTATGACATTGCATGGATTGCATCAAGGACCGCCGTCTGATGGGCCTGGGTCATTGACAACAATTCCAACGCGTCAACCAATTGTACGGCCTTCTCGAACAGCTCAGCTGCTGATCGTGCGACGAAGGATTTTGTTTGAAGGGTTGGCCTCTACACTCAGCTGTATTGTGGGTGAACATACAAAGTAGTCCTCCCTCACCGTACACCTCCCCAGATCAAGGTTCTCAGTCGCACGACCAGCTGCCCTTGCACGAAGGTCACCGTACCGCCGGCCGAGACGATCACTCCATTTCCCGACACATGCACCCCATCATCAGCCCCCTCCGTACTTCCCCGGCTTGGAGAGTCGGGCGCCACAAACTCATCCAGTGATCGGAAGCGAGCCAGATGCTCTTCAACGTGATACAATGTGCAGTTATGCGCAATGTCAACTCCAACCACCCGATAGCAGAAAGTGATCTTGCAACTGTTGACCAACACAGAGACTTGGGCGTCCTAATCTAGAAAGATTTGAAATGGGTCACGCAGTTCGAAGAAAGTTAGAAGAAAGCTAACCGTAACTTGGTTTCATCTCTCGTAACTTCCTCTGCAAAACGAAGAACAACGTATTGTCCCTCGTCCGTCCCCACCTCGAGCATGCAGTCCAATTCTGGTCTCCACACATGAAGGAGGACATAGCCAAACGGGAACGCATCCAGCATCGGGCTACTCAGCTCTTCCCGCAGCTACACCACCACAGCTACGAGGATAGGCTGACGGAGCTTGGCCTCATCACTCTCGAGCAAAAAAGGATGAGGTGCAGCTCGTTGACATTTTCAAATACCTGAAGGGATTCAACAACGTGTGCCTTGTCGGTCTCGTCGACAGGAACCACAATACTCGTACCCGAACCAACGGAAAAAAATATGCGTCAAAACGTTTTGCTACGACTACAGCTCCACAGTTTTTCTCGATCTCAATCTCGCGGGGTTGGAACAACTTAACAGCTGTGGTAGTTGACTCTGAATCCGTGAATGCGCTCGAAAACGCGCTTGACAAACACTGGGATACATGAACGTTACACGTGAGAACGACACGGCTTTCCCAGGAGCTGTCGAGATTATTATTATATTAGAGAAGTAGCTTGATACGGTTCTCTTCACAGTTCAAGTTGTTATTACTAATAATTTTGTTATTAGTAACAATAATCGCATTGTCGCGGGTAATAGTAATTGTTGATTATTTCTAATATTTCATTTTCGGTAACAAAGTATTGATTATTATTGCTAACCAACTCAAGCAAGCGACAAACTAAATGTTGGATCGGAACAATCTCTACTACTAACATTGCAGTGGAGACAGATTAATAATATTTGCATTCGGTGCGATCATTCCTGTGGGATATACCGGGTGAGATTGGTTACGGCGACTGACATCCACTCCTATACCCAAGACAGAGCGACCGTAACTGGGTGAGCCCGTAACGACTAGTCGCAATCACCCATCACGTTAGCCTGCGAGGCCATCTGCTGTCCTAAGCCTTAAGAGAGAACATGCAGATGCAGAGCCTATGGTATCCTGAGAATCGATACCGTTTAAGAGGAGAGCCCTGCTCAAACTCAATACGGCGATGAAGACTCAGAGGGGTATCATATATTTATACTCTTTATTTTATAATTCTTCTGAGCTACGATTACCACCCCAAATGTTTATTAGGTGAGTCTGTCGGCGACTCAGCGGCAACTGCTGATGAGCCGTAATGGCAGCATTCAGCCCCAACCCCGCAGTTAACGAAAATCGAACCCGCATCAAGGGGAAAGTCAGTGCTCAACTCAACGGTACAGCGTAGGTTCGACGGATATCATCTATTGTTGAGTCAGTGAGTATCTTCCTATGGAGGGACCCTGTCGACACAATGGTACTATGTTTTTAATTCACTTGTTTTGTCCAAGTCAGGAGAGGAAAAAAATAAAGCTATTAATTATCACCAACCCTTTCGCTTCTCCTCCCTTCTTCCTTCTTGCGTTAGGAGGAGTTAAATGGTATTCCTTGGCGATGCCCCTCTGGCATCTCCACCTTTGAACATACAACTTCACTTCTTGGAGATGCCTCTCGGGCATTTCACCTGATACCTTTTGATACACTGTAGCCCCCATTGGAACCCTATTTCTTGGAGATGCTCCTCCGGCATCTCACCTTGAAATTTATTATTCAAACCGTCATCGCTCCTGTTACACAGATTCGGACGGGACCTGGTGCAACAGGGAGTGAAGCGACATATAACATCTAACTTCTATTCTACGGATATACGAGCCAATTTCACAACTGAAATATTGGTCATATGTCTTTTTAGGACTAAATTTTGCGATAACTATTTTTCAAAATTTAAAATACTTGTGTTTCTTTTGACTAAATTCAGGGGTTGCCACTGGCAACTCTTTTTTTAGGAGTTGCCAATGCCAATTTCAAATGTTGAATATTGGTTAGTTGTCTCTTTCGAAATAAATTCTGTGATAACAGTTTTCAAAATTTAAAATACTTGTGTTTATTTTGACTAAACTTACATCTAGATCAGCCAAGGGCATGTCTAACCCTAGGAGAGTTCACTCCGACGTCATGTGCTCAGAAGACTTAATCTTCTCTGTACGTGGGGGAGGACCACTATCCAGGCAACTGGGTGTGGTGTTCCTAATAAATGTGCCCATACCAGTCAAAATTTAATACCCATATGTTCCTTTGAAGTTGTCTCGATACCTAGTTGGAGTCTTTCTGACCAAACCTCTGGAAAGCCGACAGGCATGTGCTTGAGAAAAAGTCCGTTGAGATTATGGGCGTGGGTGTCTCTGCTCGACCGTCTGAGATGCGACCAGCCGAAATCTAAATACTTTTCTGAAAATGTCATCTGACACTCGACCGTTTTTTCTCCGGTCGTAACTGCATCGGGTAGTAGTGGGGTAGTAGCCAGTAAGTAGTGGTGATGGTAGCTGTGGGCCTTCTCTCTTCTATCCTTACAACCTTCTTTTTCCTGCATGTGTGTTGGAATTTCTGAAGTTTTGTTTACTATCCACCACCCTTCTTTCAAATAAACCACTCGACATGAGCATTTCCGCTCATTTTATTTTCTCAAACTAAGCTAATCTGAGACAAGGCTGCGTGATGTCTCCCTGGCTGTTCAACCTCTATATGGATGGAGTGGTCAGGGAAGTGAACGCGAGTGTGCTGGGTCGTGACTTGGAACTGTTGGAAGCTAATGGGCGGAGTTGGCAGTTGAGCCAGTTGCTTTTTGCTGATTATACGGCCCTGGTGGCGGATTCGGAGGAGAAGCTATGTAGGCTAGTGTCTGAGTTTAGTAGAGTGTGTGAGAGGAGGAAGCTTCGAGTGAACGTGGGTAAGAGCAAAGTAATGAGATGCTCGAGGAATGTCGATGCGAGCAAAATTAGTGTCACCCTAAATGGAGAGCTCATGGAGGAAGTTCAGTGTTTTAAGTATCTGGGCTCCCATGTGGAGATAACTGAACTAGTGGAAACTGAAGTGAAGGCGCGAGTGAAGAGGGATGAGGGTTGTTGTTGTCCCAACTGTGCACTACGGAGCTGAGGCTTGGGAGGTGGCAGCAGAGGAGAGAAGAAGGATGAATGTATTCGAGATGAAATATTCGAGGAGCATGGCTGGAGTAATGCTGAGAGACCGGATCACCAATGACGTGGTTCGAAGCAGGCGTTGGGAAGGAGAGACATGAATGTGAAGGTGGCGAGAAAGCTTGCAATGAACAGGCGTGAGTGGAGAATGGTTGTGAATGGTTGATTTTGACGCTGCTCTGATGTGCTTTCCCGCCCTCGACACTCCGCTGTCGGGATGGTCGTGGGGGGGGGGGGGACGCCCGGCCATTATGACGCGGCGGGGGTAAACCAGTGAAAACTGTCGGGCCCTGCTGCTGACGACGGATCCTCGGACTGCTCTCGTGACCCAGAGTGTATGTTTAGGGGGTACCGGCCGGACCCTTGAGCACAAAAGGGCTAAGTTGAGTGAGTGTGAGCGTATGAGGGTGTGAGGTGCGCCTTGCCGTCAGCCACCCCCCTTTCTGGGGGATGCGGCCTAGTGTCTGTATCTGTATCTGTCTGTATCTGTATCTGTAAGCTAATCTACTGCTACTACTTGTATGAAGTGGTTATTTCCTGATTTAAATTTCACTTCCTTATCGCCACCGCTGTTCAACACTCCTGTACAGGTTATCTCGCTCGTCATAATTGATGGATTTTCTCTTCATTCACCGCAGAAAGTGTTTTCAGTTTTCCTTCCATGCGTCCCAATTCATACTGCTACCCTAGGGGAAGTGGAGGCTAGTACCCAGCATTATTTGCGTGCCTATTCTCTACAGCATACCCTAACTATCTCACTACCTTCACTAATACTAACGAATGGTGCACGTAGTACATGCGTTGGATTGGTGTTGTGTAGTCCCTACTCTTACTCTCAATTTTCCTTTCCGACTTTCCAATCATCACACGATTCTGACTGGAACTCATTGATTCTGACTGGAACTTATTCTAACAGCAACTTCTGCTCATCTTTTTCAGGAGTTCACTCTCTCCTTGTCTGATTTACGCTTCAAGCTGTCTTTTTCTGTCTCGACCTACTATAGCAGGCAGACAGATGACCCCTGATCAGCACTCTCTGGATGCACAAAGACCTCTAGTGCGTTCTTTGACCTGGCAGGAGACTTGGCTCAGTTCCGCTTTATAATTTTCTCCTGCATTTCCTCTCTGGTCGTTTCTGACTTGGCCCTGTCAGTAGTGTATATGTCTGCAAAACAGCTCTGGAGATATAGGGTGCAAAACAGCCGTGGAGATATGGGGTGCACAACAGCCCAGGGAACCCTGTCTGCGAAACAGCCCTGGGAATCCTGTCGTCTAAACGAGCCCCGGAGATCTTTTCGTTTAAACGAGTCCTGGAGATTGATGGTTGTGATTACTGATTATTGATGGTTTGTGAATAGGTATTGCAAAGTGTAGGTATTATTGTATGAATTTAGGTTTTAACTTCGGTAATTGGCAAATCCTCACGAAATGTTGGCCTGGTACATATTGGTTTAGCTGTATAAGTAGGATTTAATTCTTTTTTAATAGTAAATCGTAATATTTGGTTGTGCTTATAACGTTGTGATGCCATTTTAATTGATTTTTTTTGACAAGTTTTTGCTCAAGCGATGAGTAGTTTTAATTTAGTGACACTTATAGCCTCGTGATAGGATCTGTGAATAGGTATTTTAGAGGGTAAGTATATTTGTATGATTTATACTTTATTTAATTGGCATATCCGCATGAGGTGTTGGCCTGGTACATAGTAGGTAGGCTGAATGTGTATGTTTTCAATGTCTTTTAATATGATAATTTTATATCGTGGTATTTAGTATCGCAGGCGCCCCTGTTATTTCAAAGGGTTTGAATTGCTGGATCATTATTTTATTTATGATGTTATTGAACGATGTAGTTACCGTTGTAACAGGATGTCCTTGCTCGATCGTTATCTAATTTAGTTATGTTTACCAAAAAACATATTAGTGAAATTCAGATATATGTACGGGTCTTATTAATATAGAGCATAAGCTATAGTATTTCATTTAATCCATCCGCTTTTTTCCCTTGTATGTACATATTTTCCGTGTTTCACCAGGACACAGCGTTAAGGATACAAATAGCAGGCACAGATACGTTCACGTATTTTCAATCCGTATGTCTGTGGACAAATGAAACAAGTTTTAGATTATATTTATTTATTTATTACAAATTAGGAACATTAACATCAATATATTTTCAACTTTTTAGGAGCAGTTGCAGGGGCAAACGTTTCACGTATTTTTAACTTCGTACGACTATGGATAATGAAACATGTTCAAGTTTATTATTTATTTATTTATTACATGACTACATAGGAACATTTACAAATAAGGAGCAGTTATTTGGAAATGTTACCACTGATCGCTATTGTAGCGACAAACCTCTATCCGGCAGATAGAGGTCTGTTACCTCCGACTGACACGATGTTTGCAACTCATTGCTTAACCTTTGAGTTTTAGGATTTTATAAGCATTTGATTAGGGATTGATATGGTTTATAACTGTTGTATTAGTATTAATACCGAATTTGCTGGATACATCAATACTTTCTACCTCGTTGTTTGATTTGTAACAACAGGGTTTGTACATCCAACCATACCCATCATCACCATGTTACAGTTTCCTCTCAAAATCCTTCGTATAATCCAGCTTATATTTGATACGAATATTGTAGGCTATTCCATCCCCGTGAGTCCATAAATGTAGTTCTTCTTCTATGTGATCGTTAATTATTCGAATCTTCTCTAATTCAATGTATGTCCGCTCGCTATCCGAAAGAAATTGCTGCATACGCTCCAGATTTTCTTTCGTTCTTATGTAACATTGATTTTCCACCACCTCAGATTTATTATTCATGTGAATTTTTTCTGCTTGGATCATATCAATTTCAAGATCTACCTTCCCATTTTCTTTGAACTCTGTTACACACAACTGAAATGTATCGGAATCAGTTACCCAAATCCTGCTTCCTTTATTCTTCATTCATATATGAATAATAGTTTCCGCTCATATGATTCTTCTACGCATTTGTAGATAATTGATATATCCATCAGTAGTCAATATATTTATGAACCAAGCCAAATCATCTTCGGAGATTCTTTCACTCGTAAACGATTTTTTGAGACGTGAGCAATTATTTGATTTATTCTAAGACGAAGGGCCCGTCTCCGCTTGTTCTCCACGTAACACTGACTCTAATTTCGGCATGCAGCTAGCTATTACAATGCAATTGTGTGTGTATGTATGTACGTTCATAGGGGCCGTGTACGTATGCGCATGTGTATGTTCAGTCGTATGTACGTGTACATGAGTTGATTTTTTTTTCAAAATTTAAAATTCAATACACTTTTAAAATCCAAGATTTCAATATACATATTTTCATATTTTTGACGCCCGTACCTTTCTTCAGTAGCCAAATTATCACTTCAATAGACCGACTTGTCTTGGTCCACGTTCGGGTTTTGTCAACATTTCAAAGATCTGCATTATCTTGAATATGATAATCTTAAAAATGGACGAGAAAATTCAAGCTCACGGGACAAAAAGGGAGTATTGATAGAACATAATAAGCCGGACCTGAGTTTCCCAAATAATGATATAGACAGTGCTCAACAGGATGCGAACAAAAAAAAGTGCTTTACCTCTAACATCCGAACGTAGAACGTATAAAAATTGAGTGAAATGGGGGGAGTACACCCAAACGATAGACGGAATGGAACATAATGCAACTATGGGAAAACGTGGGATACTCTAAGTGAAATGGACACCAGTACCTGTGATATAGAAACTTGTGGTAGTGATACCGAGGAGATGTCATGTGAAGAAAAGCCTGATAAAATTGAAGGCAACCGAATTATCAGATGAAATAATAAAATGGAAACAAGTATAAGAAGTGTAAAATTGTACAAGAGAGGCAAATGTATACCTGAATTTGTTTCAGAATTGTTGGAAATGAAACATGAGGAGAGATAATCATCTCTCAAACGTTTGAGTGAAAGGAGAATGAGGTATATTTCGGAAATCTGAGGGGAATATACTGAATTTGAATGTCGGCGCCTGTAAGAGAAAAACTGAAACGATTCGATGTCATAAACTGGTAATTATAATAAAAAAGTTAGCGTCGAGAAAAGCTCGCTTAAGACTATAAACAAAGTTTTGGTTACAAGGTTAGGTTTGAGAGTGTTGCATACACTACTATCGAAAGTACCCGTCTATCTAAAATGTGTACAAAGGGAAGCAGTCTAGAACCCAATAGACCAGAGAAATAAAAATACACCCATATGATAAATCCTACACCAATATGATGAGCCGACATCTCCAAGTGAGAAATAATGCTCATCAACGATAAAGAAACATCAGAGTGCCACTGATACCGAAGATCAAGATAAGACCAGAGAGGGCGGTTGAAATCATTAGTTATGTTTCGCACAATTGCTCACATGGAATTTCCGGAATTAATAGTTATGTTCTCGTATAAATGATAAACCTATATAATTTTCCAATACATATGTGTAAATAAAATATAGCTTATAAATGTTTGCCGTATCCTAAATTAAACTCGAATGCGTAGCAAGGAAATTTGCCGTTATGCAACATGACATGCAATGAATTGCAAAACAGTATGCCTAGCATTGAAAATGCTTTAAAGTTCTCTGCAATTGAAATTGCACTCGGTTACCTAAGGTT
>SDVV010041387.1:0-10443 GCA_016164225.1 Gammarus roeselii | reverse complement strand
ATATCGAGGCTGGTTGAGACAAGGTGACCCAGGGAAGGGGGTTACTCGTGGGACCCGCGGGACTCTGGGGACCCGGGGTTTCGGGAACCCGGGGGACTCGGAAGACCAGGAGGATTTGGGGGGACCCACTTGGACCCGTCTGGGGCCCTTTGAGACACCCTTGAGATCTTTCGGGAGCCTCTTGACAAACTGTAGGACCCACTTCAGGACCCTCTTAATCCTGGAACCTTTGTTCTCCTCCCAAATCTACGTTAAACATACTCTGTATCTACGGTAAATCTACTCTAACTACGGTAAACCTACTCTGTAACTGCGGTAAACCTACTCTGTAACTGCGGTAAACCTACTCTGAATCTACGTTAAACCTACTCTGAATCTACGTCAAACCTGCTCTGAATCTACGTTGGATCTACTCTGAGTCTACGTTGAATCTACTCAATATGCGTCAAATCTGCTCTGAATCTACGTTAAATCTACTCGGTATCTACGTTGAACCTACTCGTAATATACGCTGCACCTACTCTGCCACTCTTCAATTGTCTCACGGAGGAGTCTGCATTAACTTCGCGTTGGGGCTCCGGTGAAAAGCAAAATCAAACTACTACTACTTACTTAGAACCCTGAACTTCCTACAAAATTTACCTCCATTTAGGCGGTCGCTGCATGATTCCACGCGCATTGCAACTCCTTTATCATCTCATTACCTTAATTTCACCCACATCAACTCTCAGCTTCACCATCTCAGACACTAGCCTAAACAGCTTCTCCTCCGAATCTGCCTCCAGAGCATTCATCCGCCAACAGCAACCGACTCAACTGCCAACTCCGCCATTTTGCTCCAAAACGTACTATAAACCTCGATCCGATAAACTCGCGTTTGTTTCCCTGACCAGTCTCTGCAATCCATACTATTCTGGTCACCTATTGATAAATAACATTAATAAAAACCAACTTATAAACGTTTTATATATGATTTGAACGTGCACCAATGTGAAGAACAAAACGGTTCAACGATATTCATGTACATAGTTCTATAATCAAACAAATATAGCTTAAGAATCATTTTTAATGTGGAGCATTGGAGCATCTATAATGTGTAGTGCGTTCTCTTGCAATGCGTTTTCATATACTCGCCCTTCAGCATCTCAAAGAAGTGTCCAGCATCAATTTCGACCAACTATTTCCGTATTTTTGTCTTAAATATTTACTTACTCTTAATCGTTTACTAATCCAGAAATGAACTCCAACAACTCTACTCCAAGGGAGATGAGGATGCACATTGGAAACACCTACTCAAGTTTGTCTCTGTTCGACGTTGTTGGTCTCTATTCAATCTGCTTCGATGCAAGTAATATTGTCAATAAAGAAAAACGTTGAGGGACCATTTACGAATGCAAGCTACTCGAACTTTACATCGATCTAATCACTGTGGTCGGTGTGCATCGATTACTACTCGACGAAACCTCTTGATTCTGAAACCAGCTAAACCAAAACCTATTTTCCGTGAGGTTAATATTTATTACTTGTTGCAATCTTTGTCTTCCTGCTTTGTGCGCCACCTCTTGGTGAAATATGAAGTCAACTCCTTAATTCTGCAGAACGCAATAATACATCACATTTACGGACCGAGCAGGTGCACTAATGGTGAAGTGTTCACAGGTGCACTAATGGTGAAGTGTTCAAGAGACTCGGAAAGCGAGCCCATGCTTTCCGAGCACGTTAGATGTAAACAGTTCACTGCGTCGAGTATTGACAAACAAACTGTCTACCACCTAGAGACTTGACGTACAAACTGTCTATCACCTAGAGTATTGACAAACAAACTGTCTACCACCTAGAGTCTTGACGTGCAAACTGTCTATCACCTAGAGTATTGACAAACAAACTGTCTACCACCTAAAGTCTTGACGTACGAACTGTCTACCACCTCGAGTCTTGACGTACAAACTGTCTACCACCTAGAGTCTTGACGTACAAACTGTCTATCACCTAGAGTATTGACAAACAAACTGTCTACCACCTAGAGTCTTGACGTACGAACTGTCTACCACCTCGAGTCTTGACGTACAAACTGTGTACCACCTAGAGTTTTGACGTACAAACTGTCTACCACCTAGAGTCTTGACGTACAAACTGTCTACCACCTCGAGTCTTGACATTGAAACTGTTCATTGCACGTCAATTGTTGACAAAAACGCCGTTCATCGTATCGAATTTCTCCTAATCCAGCAACTCATTGATGCTGGACCATCCAGATGGTCCAGCTCATGCAAGCCTGTATCTTGGTGCCAGGTCCAGCCAGATTTAATTATAGTGGTGCTCCATTTGACTGTGTAGCAGGGTAAAAAAACATGTTAATGAATGGCGCCGGCAGTTCTTCCTACTAGAGAGGAAACTGGTATCCACAACAAGAAGTGGGATCAGCTAGTTTTTTTTTATGTATCAGCTGGTCGTATTTATTTGGGTGCTTCATCGGCAATTGAAACATTTGAGCACTCAAACGACGGCACGCTCACAAAGACTCTGATCAGAGCTCCCGTGGAGATGGCACTCTCACAAAGACTCTCATCAGAGCTCCCGTTGTGATGGACCCCATAATCTAATATAATCAAAGCTCATTCCTTATTGTCAAGGCTAATCATGACCAACGCCTCCACAGTCCGTGGAAGCATGCCCGGAACGCCGGATGGTCTGTTCCACAATACCGCACTCCTCTCATTAGGCAGGACCGGACTAGATGCAAATAACGTATCTAATTCTTTCTGAGTCTGTCCACTGACAAGAATGCAATGTGAACGGAGATAAATGCCCTGTGAACGGAGATAAATGTCATGTGAATAGCGTGCGTACATATTACTCTTGAAGTTCTAAATGATTGGAAGCGTAGGTCCGTTTCGTCTAAGCGTTTTTCTTATGCACAACAGCGTGCGTCTGACATTGTTAAATTTTTCAACTTTTTCTAACCTTAAAAGCGTTGTCTCTTTTTTCTCGCATACTGAGGCGTGCGAGCCTACTGGAATCCATGATCATCGAGCCCTACAGGGGAGCCTACTATGACTAGCGTCGAGGCTCTGGTTGAACTGAGAATCAAATCAAATCAAATCTGTTTGTGATTTTGTGAATAAATGTTATTTCTTCAGTCTGTGCTCGCTCGCACGTGCACACACCATATGTAGTTTCTGGGGTTGACCTGGACTGCGTAGCTATAAACCCTGTGACGCGTTGTGGAGGGAGTTGATCTAATCCGTGAAGCTATGGACATTGTACCAATTTCGACGATACTATCTCTGCGCACTGGCGCGCGTACATGAAACTCTTGGAGTTCTGAGTGGTTGGAGGTGGGGATTCGTTTTGTCTGAGTTTTTATCTTACCTGAATAACTAAATTGTACCTTTACTCAACTTGACTGCGTAGTGTAAACATTGTATTGCGTTCTAAATGATTGGAGCGAGGGATCGTTTCGTCTGAGTCTTACCTGAATAAATTAGGCGTAGTATAATCGACCTACTAGGTCGTGTTGCGTTGCTGTCGTGTAGCCGTGGGCATTGTACTAGTCTCGACGATGCTACCTGTACGCACTAGCGTGCGTACATATTACTCTTGAAGTTCTAAATGATTGAAAGCGGAGGTCCGTTTCGTCTAAGCGTTTTTCTTATGTGCACCAGCGTGCGTCTGACATTGCTAAAATTTTCACATTTTCCTAACTTTAAAAGAGTTTTTTTCTCGCACACTGAGGCGTGCGAGCCTACTGGAATCCATGATCATCGAGCCCTACGGGGGAGCCTTTTATGACTCGCGTTTAGGCTCTGGTGGAACTGAGGGTCAAATCAAATCGCAAGAAGCACAGAGAGGACAATGTTCGATCAGAAAGGAACTTAAGGAAATAGATTGTAATGTCAGTTCAACATATCACGGAACGTTTAATTACACTTATAGAATTCTGCGTCAAAGCGTGCGTACTTATTTTGACCAGCGTTCTTCTTGGCCTCATCGTATGCTGTAGAAAATTGATTTTGGCGCGGTCATTATTAACGTCCATAACCACGTTGTTGGTTTTTATGTTTCATGTCCTCAAAATAATTGATTCACCAAATAAGGTTACAAGTACCCTGACGATAATCTCAAACTGCTAATCTCACTTTGGTTTAATAGTTGGTGTGCTCATGAGATGCACTACAACGCGTATTAATCGCCAGCCAATGTGATTGATGAAACAAAACTGAAAAATCATATTATTTCAATGCACCAATGTGCAGGATTTTGACAGTGGACGTCAGCATTTTTGATTTTGACGTGTGCAGGATTTTGACCGTTGAGAGAAGTTTATAAAGAAAATTACTTTCTCCTATTTACTTTGGTAAATACTGACGGCTAAACATGTTGCACATTTAGATGACTGACTATCTTCCTCGGAATCCATTTCGTTACAGCACAATGTTTCGTATCGGCCGCTGACACCATTGTCTCGGTCCTGTTTCTCGAAGGTTCGTATAGGAGCGTCTCTTGCAATAGCACTGTTGAGGGATTCCCTAAGCCGTAAGGGTTCGGACCTCTGACTCCGGCCGAGCTTCAGATATTACTAAGCTTGCGACCTACTCCTGAAGGACGAGAAGTTATTCAAATCGGGTACAGGAGCGGAAGAAATTTGGTAAATGGTAGTATAACAAAGAAACCAACAAAACTATCTACCTGAGAAAATTAACTTAATACGAATTTTAGTTGTGATAGTGTTACTGCCAGAATAAATTCCAGAAATAAATAATTTTAGGTTGGAAGCGTTGTGCGTCAAAAGTCCATAGAATTGAATTATCGTGTTTTCATTTTAGACAAGATGTTGATGGGACTAGACAAAATCTGTTTGAAAGTCCCAGATTTAAATTGGGGTGGATTGATGTTGTCTGTGACCTTTTTTCATGGTGACAAATTTTGCATTTGTTATTGTTATATATTTATATCGAGGTTGGTTGAGACAAGGTGACCCAGGGGAGGGGGTACTCGTGGGACCCGCAGGACTCGGGAACCCGGGGGACTTGGAAGAGCAGAAGGATTTGGACGACCCACTTTGACTCTACTGGGGTCTTTTGGTACACCCTTGAGACCCTTTGGGATCCCCCGTGAGGCCCCTCTGAACCCTGGAACCTTTGCTCCCCCTTTCCCACGCTGTAAACCCGTACACAGAAAGATGTATACATGTGAAATGCTTGAGAAGAAAAATTAATTATTACAATCCATATGATTGCTGACGCAGAGGGAGAGACGCGTCGAGGCTGGTCGAGATCAGTCGATACGTGTTCAGGCAAATCGAGTTGGGCGCGACGAGTCGTGACTGGCCGAAATGATTCGAGACAAGCTGAGACAAGGTGACTCGAGGGATACGGGGAGCTCGGACGAGGATTTGAGATCTTTTTGGACCCGAGGGACCTATGCTCCCCCACCCCACTCACTACAACCCTGAAATGCTAAAGTAGAAAAACTAGTCATTACAGTCCACAAGATTGCTGACGCAGAGGAGGAGAGCCGCGTCGAGGCTGGTCGAGATCAGTCGAAACATGTTGAGGCGAGTCGAGTGGGGTGCGACGAGTCGAGACTGGCCGAAATGATTCGAGACAAGCCGAGATGAGCCGAGACGAGGGGATTCAAGGGACCGAGGAGCTCGGGGGTCCCGGGGGACTTAGGTTAGCCTCCGGGACCCATCAGGCTCTTTTGGGACCCGAGGGACCTCTGCCCCTCCCACCTTATCCCCCTAAACTATAAGTGTGATGTCAATAATCTGAACAGTTTTTCAGCCCATGATGAACCTGCTCTTTCTTTCCTCTTCACGATCCACAATTTTGTCATCTAAAAATAATGCTAATGTATTTGTGTGACAGCTCCTGTTTGTGATTGCGTGAATAAGTGTTTTTTTAGTCTGTGCTCGCTCGCGCGTGCACGGATCATTTGTAATTTCTGTAGTTGACGTGGACCGCGTAGCTATAAAACTTGTGATGTTTTGAGGTTGGAGTTGATCTGATTCGTGAAGCCGTTGACCTTGCACCTATTTCAACGATACCATCTGTACGCACTGGCGCTTGTACATATTACTCTTGAGGTTCTAAGGGGTTGAAGGCGATGATTAGTTTCGTCTGAGTCTTTATCTTACCTGAATAAATATATTGTACTGTAACTGAACTAGACCGCATAGCTGCAAACATTGTGTTGCGTTGCTGTCGCAGCTTACTTTGTCATTGTAACCGTAAACCTTGTACCAGTCTTGTGCGCACCAACGTGCGTCTGACACGACTGAGGTTTTCAAATTGTTTTAACAATATTGTATTACTCTAATCCATGATCGTTGAGCCCTATGGGGGAGCCTGTTATGACTCGCGTTGAGACGTGCAAATGAGGCTCAAATCAACATAAATCCAGATTTGATACCTTAAATAATTAATTGACAAAATGACTGTTCCATCATTCTCTGCAGAGTTTGAAGTGAAATCTATTGTATGAACTTTGAAATTAGGTTTCTAAAAAATATATATTAATAAAATTGTGAGCGTTACGAATCTCCCTCAGTCTTGACTATGAAGGAAGCTTGAGATAATAGTCTCTCCACTGCAATAAGGAAGTAGTCAAGATTGTCAATAAGGCCTCAAAGAACTGAACTGAACGTAAATTTTATAAATTACATCACATTCGAAACAATAATTTTTCTGAACATCGAAATCCACATTTCATTTTTGAATGTCATATTTTAACTCTAGCACAATTTTTTTTTGACTGACGATGCCATAAACCCAACACAAAATATGTCTTAGCCTTGTCAGTGCTAGTTCTATTTTGGCTACAAAGAGTCAGCTGCGATTATATGATGCTTAGCAGTGCCCTATTGATGTCTGTTTCGCTCCAGGCGTATCCAAACCCTCTAAATTGAAAAAAAAAATCGAATAGAGTACTCGGGATGGGCCTTGAAATTTTGACTAGTTTCTGTTCTGGTTCAGAGACGCGTAAATTTGAAGAAATTAATTTTCAAGTCCACTTAATCTTGTAAGTTCCTGCACAGTGATGAACTCATCTATTTTAAGTTGGTGTGGATTGATGATGTTTCCTTTTATAGATCATTAACACTTTATTTTAGTATTTTATTATTTCTTCTTGCTTGGGCTCTATTATTTTTCTCGGCCATTTTTTCATGGTGATAGATTTTGAATTGGCTATCACTATATGTATCGAGGTTGGTTGAGACAAGGTGACCCAGGGAGGGGAGGTTTTCGTGGGACCCGCATGACTCGAGGACCCAGGGTTTCGGGAACCCTGGGGACTTGGGCGACCAGGTGGATTTAGGGCGATCCACTTGGACCTATCTTGAGCCCTTTGGGACACCCTTGAGACCCTTCAGGGCCCTTTTGAGAAACTGCGGGACCCTTTAGAGGCCTCTCTGAATCCTGAAACCTCTGCTCCCCCCTCCCAGCGCTGTAAGACCCATACACAGAAGGATGTTTATGTGAGATGCTTGAGTGGAACAAATAACCATTACAGTCCGTAGATTGCTGGCGCAGGGGGCGAGGGTCGCGTCGAGACTGGTCGAGGTGCGTCGAGATCAGTCGAAACATGTTGAGGCGAGTCGAGTTAGTCGCGACGAGCCGAAACTGGCCGAAATGATTCGAGACATGCCGAGATGAGCTGAGACGAGGGGTCTCGGGGGGCTCTGAGAGCTCGGGAAGACCCGGGGGACATGGGTCACCCTCCGGGATTCATCGGGCTCTTTTGCGACCCAAGGGACCAATGCCCCCCCCCCCCGCCCTATCCTCTTAAACAATCGGTGCAAAATCAATAATCTGAGCAGTTTTTCTGCCCATGACGAACCTGCTCTTACTTTCTTGTTCACGATCCACAATATTATAACGTTGGAGTATTTGTGCGGGAGTTCGTGTTTGTGATTTTGTGAATGGGTATTTGTTGTTCAGTCTGTGCTCGCTCGCGCGTGCACGGACCGACCATATGTAGTGTCTGGGGTTGACCTGGACTGCGCAGCTATAAAACCTTGTGACGCGTTGCGGTTGGAGTCAATCTAATCCGTGAAGCCATAGACCTTGTACCAATTCTTGGAGTTCTGAGTGGTTGGAGGCGGGGATTCGTTTTGTCTGAGTCTTTATCTTGCCTGACTAAATAAATTGTACTTGAAATCAAATAGACCGCGTAGCTGTAAACATTGTGTTGCGTTGCTGTCGGAGCTGGGTTTGTCCGTGAGCCGTGAACCTGTACCGATTTCGACGATACTATCTGTGCGCACTGGCGTGTGGACATGTTAATCCTGAGGTTCTGGTGGGTTTGAGGCGGGGATATGTTTAGTTTCATCTGAGTCTTTATCTTTCTTGAGTAAATATATTGTACCAATACAACTGGATCGCGTAGCTGTAAATATTGTGTTGCGTTGCTGTCGGAGCTGAATTTGCCCGTGTGGCCTCTGACCTCGTACTAATCTCGACGATGCTACCTGTACACACTAGGGTGCGTACGTATCACTCTTTATGTTCTAAAGGATTGGAAGCGGAAATCCGTTTCGAGTGAGCGTTTTTTTTGCGCACTAGCGTGCGTCTGATATTGCTAAAATTTTCACGTTTTTTCTAACGTTTATAGCGTTGTTTAGTTTTTTCCTCGCACACTTAGGCGTGCGAGCCTACTGGAATCAATGATCATCGAGCCCTACGGGGGAGCCTATTATGACTCACGTTGAGGCTCTGGTGGAAATGAGGCTCAAATCAAATCAAATCTGTTTTAACATCTTGATGGCCAGGAAATGTCGTGGTGGTCTATAAATATTTGCGATTCTTCCAGGTGAGCAACAAGTACACACATTTCATTCTCGAAACAGTACTTACTTAGTTGCTAAATTTATGTTAGTTGGTGTTCATGTTGAAATATATTCACCAGTAGTTTCTACGGAGAACGTACTCAGAATTGTCTTGGAGTGTGCCCAAAACGTTTGCAAATTTCCTACATTAGGAACTCAGTGGAAAATTGAGGTGTGCTTGTACTGGAGATCAATAGCGAGGTCTCAACGTGTGACGTCATCTAGAAAACCTTGCCCCTGTTTCTGTTGGAAATTTTTGCAGTGGCAAATTCTACGGAGGATGTGCTGTACTGCAGGTTTGCCTTCAAGTGCGCCTGTACTGGAGAACTGTGTCGAGGGCCCAGCGTTGTGATGTCTTTTATATGAGCTTGCTTGAGACGACCATCCCTGGACCGGTTGCCCAAACCGGTTACTTATATCTATCGGGAACGTTTGCTTGTGTAGCTACCCGGGTTACCACTCCCTGTTTTTGTCCTTGGTAGGATGAGCTGGAGCCCAGAACACTGAATGTCTTTAATGTCGTTACTGCACTCGGTGTTTCTTTTGCGCCTTGGTTAGTAGAGGGCCAGCAGGAGCCTATTGTAATGAATGGTTACGCTGTTTTTACTGCACCTTGTAGGTCGGCTATTGGACCACAGCCCAAGACCCCGAATGGTCTCGAATATCACACCTGCACGCTGAGTTGTTTTACGCCACGGTTGATAGGGAACTAGCACGAACCCTAAGCATTGAAGAGCCTTGGCGGATAAGAGATTGCAGTGGAGATTTATTGATAGCTAGCTAGTTTTCACCCAGTACAAATCAAAAAAATTTAATTGCAAAAATTTTTCATCAATGGATTCAATATTCGGATACACTAACGCTGTTTTCCATTATTTAGTGAGTATCCATTTCACCAGCATTTTTTTTTTTCACGATTTGAATTTAGCCCGCGCCGAACTATCGAAGTTTTTCGTTATTATACGAGTCAAGACCCCGTCATACTACCAGGTTCATCCTTTCATTTGAATCATAACCGCTTCGCATTGACAATTTTTATCATTGGCGCGAGAAGCGCTGCTCAACAAATGGCGTCCCAGCAGAGTAAAGAAAATCTATATTTACGATCAAAGAATTTCGCACAATATTTTGTATACGGCTCTTTTATACAGAGCGTTCCAGAATTTGCTGAACAAATAATAAGGTTGAGTGAGGTAAACTAAAGAAAAATAAGCACAATTAAATGTACTTATTTTACTTAACCCAACCTTGGATTAGAGTTTGTTGAAAGAATTCTAAAACGCCTTGTATATCATTCATCCTACCTTGAATAGCACATCTTCGGACCAAGAAGACGCCTTGTATATCATTCATCCTACCTTGAATAGCACATTTTCGGACCAAGAAAGCGCCTTGTATATCATTCATCTTACCTTGAATAGCACATCTTCGGACCAAGAAAGCGCCTTGTATATCATTCATCCTACCTTGAATAGCACATCTTCGGACCAAGAAGACGCCTTGTATATCATTCAGCCTACCTTGAATAGCACATCTTCGGACCAAGAAGACGCCTTGTATATCATTCATCCTACCTTGAATAGCACATCTTCGGACCAAGAAAGCGCCTTGTA
>SDVV010041386.1:0-10443 GCA_016164225.1 Gammarus roeselii | reverse complement strand
GGTATATCTTTGACCAGCGCCAGTTTCATATTTTCCTTCGTAGAGGGCCGCTTGCATTGCAAAACTAGGGACGCTCACAAAACGGACGGGGTCCAGGGTATAGGTGCGTGTCATGGTCTTCCTAAACTTTTAGAATACTTCGGCCAGCAGCAGCGTGTCGATGAGCAGGTTTATGATCATGAAGTCAAGCAACGTCTTACAATTTGCTGCATTCCACATTTCGATCACTTCAGCATAATTAGATTCCGATATTCTTTTGACTCGAAGTTGACTATAGAATGCTTTTTGCGATGGGATGTCAGTTTGGTCCAGCAGAGAATCCGATGTGATGACTTCGTAGCAGAAATGTCCTTTTCGAGTAGAAAGGTCTAGAACCTTGTCACTGTAACCAACACTTGTGAGATGAGATTTGAGGAGTGACATGTCATGGCCACTATCTTTGAGATTTTTGGTATGACTGTCTAATTTTGAGTTGAGGAACGTGAACGAGTCAATGAACTTGACACCGTACCTGCTCGTGGCATCGTTGAAGGAGAGAGAGATGCTGAACATTTTATTCGATTGTTTTGGCAAAACATTTATATTGGAAAAGTTTTTACCGTTCATCCTGCAGGAGTAAAGAAAATAGATTTATAAAACAATTGAAAAAAAGACCATCAAAGTAACAGATAAACGTCTGTACAATAAAGCAAAAGATAGACATGTTAGAATTAGCAATGCTTACATCTCGAGCGAAAATATGACCGACATCAACAAGATCAACCTTGCAAATCATGCATGAGCTGCGGTCGGTGTTCACCGATTTATACAAAAGTGTACGATAACTTGAAATAAAAAATATATATACATCATTCACACAGGGCCCTTCCCCGTCGCTACGCTGCCAGACGTACGAACCTGAAACCAAATCAAAACGAAACCGGTACGGCACTGAAATCACCCGGGCCTTGTGGGAGGATAGGGGTGGGGTGGGTGTAGGATCCATTTAAAACTGGCCCTGCTGAGGCGATGGATACACACATCCGTTGCTCGTCACTTCGTCTGTACCTCCTCCTCCTTGGCTTGCGCATAGCCTGCCTTCCGCCTTAGCCTGCACATAGCCTGCCTTCCGCCGCCTACCTTCCGCCACCCTCCGCATCGCTCACCTTCGCCTAGCTCGACTGCTTGAACCACCTCATCATCATGGATGTGTTCAGAATGCAGAACTTGATTGTTTCATACAATCGCAACCTTAAACGTTTCTCATTCGTCGAGGGTGATAATTTCGTATCGGCGACCCTTACTACATACAAAATTATCTTAAGCATTCTGAAGATGAAAATGGATTCTTCTATTCTGATTTGTCAGGAGATAAGCAGTGTAGATTTACTGTGTAATAAAGAGGGGTGTTCTGTGATGTTTTTAAACTCAAAGTCGACTCGTCACAGATCTAAAAAAATTCTTCGCCCAGACTTCATTGCGAGTTTCCTTTCGCATGAATTCACGATTCTGGATATGAGTCAAGATCCTTCATACTCTATCTCCGAGTCTCGTGGATTTAAACGCTCATTGGAACAAGCCGAAAATGATTCACGACCTGAATCAAAATATGAAATGGTAGATTCTTCAACCAATACCTTCCACTCCGGTGCTCAACAACACAATCAAGACAGCGAGCTCCATTCGATTGATGTAGTAAACAGCTATAACCCTCTCCAAGATCAAGACAACATTGCTAGAATATTTGATGTTCCAGACAATTCTTACATTGGAGCAGCGGAATACATCTCTGGGTCATTGCTCCCAGCTTCTGAAGACATCGTAGAAAGTCCGAATCGACCTTTATTTATGTAGGTTGTTGGGATAATAACCGTTCCAAGGCTGCCTCTGACACACATGAAACTGGCATTGCTGAGGATTCATCTGGAAGTGTTGCGGACACCATATATCCTGATGTAACGCTTGCGGGTATTGGTAAAACGCATTTGCACCGTTATCTGAGGAAGATACCGCATTGCCCAGACTGAAAACAGAGGGTAAAATGAACGTAATTTAAGAGATTGTTTATTGTTTAGAAATAAATTTCACACACAAAAAAAAACTATTGGCAACATAGGTTAGGTTATTGTTTCTGGTATACATCAGCGTTAAAACGAGAAGGGTTGGATCCATCGGAGGATCAAGATTATTATTATCATTCCGGAATACGTCACACACATCCAATCAATTCCCTATTATTGTTAAAAGATGCTCAAAGACGCTGTTAAAGATATCATTCATGATGTAGCTATCATTCATAATGTGTTCTATCTCACGTTGACTGATGTCTAACGACAGATTTTGTGGAGTTGATGATGAAGACGGGTAGATGACATTGTTTCCATACTCTACATCTATTTCTTCTACATAATATCTTCCAGGAATGGGCTCAATGCCACTCAAATCGAGCATCGTAAGCTGTGCCAAATCCCCATGTTGAAGTATACCGCATTCGAAAATATCGCCGGGTTGATGAATGTCGAGTTTGGAATTCCCTTGTTCGCGTGAGTGAATCTTATTCCGGGGAATGAAACTATCTTCAAGTTCCGACATCGTTGAAGAGTCCCCATTGCCTTCATTAAGAATAGGGTCGTTTTCGGTAATCTGAGTTATCCGAGGAGGATATTCACCTAAAAATATGACACTATCCTGATCTTGTTCTAAATAATTAGCCCTGGCGTTTACAAGCGTATTCCGTAGTGCCAGGTTATCTGGGTCGCTAATGGATCCCACTAGATTCAAGTGTTCACGAAAGTTTACATAGTCTGCTAGATACCCTTCTGGGCAAAACGGACCCCATCAATGATCATGGCAGGCTAATAAAAATTGGGCTGGGGTCGCATTTAGAGGAATCTGTGACTAAAAAAATCTGCCCTCCCAACGCCCACCCGTTATCTGAGTCATCAAAAGCGATGCCACATACAACCTCCTGAAGTCTTATCCATATTAAAAATTCTAAGAAGCTACGTTCTTGAAACAGAGACGTGTCGTATTTGGTGACTGAAGTAGGAATATAAGCACACATTCTTTTCTTAGCCAGTGGTGCAGTAACTTCCCTATCGCGTGTAAGCGCGATCATAGCTGCCTCGGCACTTGCTGTCGCACAGAGAGGCGTGCTTCCCTGGAGAGAGTCGTAACGGGGGTGGTTTCAGCGGTGGCGCCGTTAGGTATAGCGGTCATGGTTGCGACGGTTTCGGAACGCTGCCGCTTCATGGCTAGAGAAGGTACCCCAGATGCCCCGCACGAGCCACTCGTCTTTTTTAGTCGACCGTCAAACAGTTTGACACAGTCCTCGTCGCTTACCCGAGGACCATATGTTGTACAACAAGGAATGAATTAGAAACCATAACATTGAATACTAATAGACTGTCGAAGAAAATATTTACGAATTACTTCACATCAAAGCACCTACCCAATCTGAATTCCTCTTATAATTGAATAAAAAACATTTTGCTCATAATGTGTAGATATTCCTACACCGATGTCCTGTTATATGTCTATTTAACACGGAAAAAGTTGCTATAATACGTACCGGTTTGAATAGACGACGTAGCTGGATCCTCATCAATAACTTGAACGTTCGTGGAAGCGTCATGAAATGTAGGGGGGATGCTATCCTTCGGGCCATCGCCTACCCCACTCGTTCCAGGATCCAGTCCATCATGTACTGGTGAAGAATAGTAAGATTATTATTATACGTATAAATAATACGGTAATGTTAATGTATTAATAAAAAATACCTGGAAATAATTATTGCTACCAGAACCAAATATATTTTATAAAAACCATATTCCATGTTACGTAAATAAAAACTTATTCAATTAGACGATATTTATCCTCTTGTTGACTCGTTCCCTCCCGAGTCGACATTTCCTTTGTAGAGACGGGATCCCCCAACGCATGAATAGCGGAGAGAACGAAGATGTTCGGTATGGGGGAACTCCAGGCTGCAAATTCCATTAGATCAGAATCTGGGCCAAGATATAACACGCATTAGAAACATCTGCATATATTCCTTACCTATTAACATATATTTTTGTTAAGATAAAAATATCTTTCGATTACCAATAATGTATTCATTTCATTTAAATTGAGTATCTTATTTGGTTAAAGCTAAATTAATCAAACATATACCTACCGGGTAAATTGGGATGAGATGGATGATCCCTCGCCTCTCGAATAATTTTATCAAGGTCGAACGAAGCTATACGCAGGCAATAATCGGCACTCGATTGAGAAGAGTCTATTTTGGAGATAGAAAAATTCTGTACCAGAGAGATAAGATATATATAAATTAAAGCTCGGTTGCATACATCTATATAAATCCTTACTTAAAGTATCTCTGAATATGACCATTTTGTATTTGAAGATGATAATTTTGTCTCTTCACCCCAAACTCAACCCGATGTTGGATACAAAACCATATATGAAATCTATACTGTAAGGTCATGACAAAAAAGCGAGTGCCCCATGCATGTGAGCAATTATTTGTTACGATTCACACTCTTCGAAATATCTCCTCATAATATAATAAAATGGAAAAACCTTTCAACTCGATAACAGTAGCGCTAGGTTGATTGTGCAAGCACTGTTTAGTTTGATTCAGAGTGTTAGGTCATAATTAAATATACAGTACACAGGGAACCGACACCATAAGTCTGCATCGTTAAAACATTGACAAATTTATCGTACACTATACTTTTATAACGCAAGAACGTTTGCTCTGAGACATACACTGTTAACCCTCCCTACCCAAAGAATTGTGAAATGAAACGAACCCGAATATGAAACATGATGACTTTTTGTATAATATTACACCAATGCACGTTATACACTCTATAACGTTCCAATGAAGAATCAACAATCAATCGAAATGCTTACATTGTTATAGAAAAAATCCCTACTGATCAGTTAACCAACATCTTGGTTAACCCACCCTATAAGAAGAATTTTGAAATGAACAGAATTCGAATATCAAAATATATGAATTTTTGTGTAATGTTACGCCAATGCACGTTATACACTCTAAAACAATTCAATGAAGAATCAACAATCAATCGAAATGCCTACATTGTTATAGAAAAAATCCCTTCTGATCAGTTAACCCACATCTTGTACAAAAAAACTGGTGAAGGGAATAATTCAGTGACCTTATTTATTTATAGCACTCTCTATGTCCGATTATGCATTGTATATATATATATATATATATATATCAATGACTGAATAACGTACATAAGTTAGGTTAGATTAGGTTAGGTTAGGTTAGGTTAGGTTTTATTAAAATTTATGTAACGTGAACAGACTATACAAATAAGGTGTGTTTGGAAAATAAATAAATCCAATGTCGAGAGGTGAACCATTCGAATATTTCGTACCTAATATACATAGTTATATGATATTCAATCAAAACCTAATACAGATCGTACAAAAGTATGAAAAAAAATCCCCACAAAAAAATGAATTGCACTACACTCATAATCCTATAAAAAGAATTGTGAAATGAACAGAATCCGACTATCAAAATAGATGAATTTTTGTATAATGTTACACCAACGCACCTTATACACTCTTCAACATTTCAATGAAGAATCAACAATCAATCGAAATGCCTACATTGTTATAGAATAGGGAGGGTTTACCAAGATGTGGTTAACTGATCAGTAGTTTTTTTTTCTATAACAATGTAAGCATTTCGATTGATTGTTGATTCTTCATTGTAATGTTTAGGAGTGTTTAACGTGCATTGGTGTAATATTGTACAAAGAGTCTTCATGTTTCATATTCGGGTTCTGTTCATTTCACAATTCTTTTGGTAGCGAGGGTTAACAATAAATGTCTCAAAGCAAACGTTCTTGCGCTATAAAAGTATAGTGTGCGACAAATTTGTTAATGTTTTAACGATGCAGACTTATGGTGTCGGTTCCCTGTGTACTGTACATTTTAATTATGACCTAACATTCTGAATCAAACTAAACAGTGCTTGCACAATCAACCTAGCGCTACTGCTATCGAGTTGAAAGGTTTCCCATTTGATTATATTATGAGGAGGTATTTCGATGAGTGTGAATCGTTACAAATAATTGCTCTCATGCATGGGGCACTCGCCTTTTTTGTCATGACCTTACAGTATAGATTTCATACATGGTTTTGTATCCAACATTGGGTTAAGTTTGTGGTAAAGAGACAAAGTTATCATCTTCAAATACAAAATGGTCATATTCAGAGATACTTTAGGTGAGTATTTATATAGATGTATGCAACCGAGCTTTAATTTATATATATCTTATATCTCTGGTACAGAATTTTTCTATCTCCAAAATTGAATTTTCTCTATCAAGTGCCGATTATTGCCTGCGTATAGCTTCGTTCGACCTTGATAAATTTATTCGAGAGGCGAGGGGTCATCCATCTCGTCCCCATTTACCCGGTAGGTATATGTTTAATTAATTTAGCTTTAACCAAATAAGATACTCAATTTAAATGAAATGAATACATAATTGGGAATTGATAGATATTTTTATCTTAAGGATAATGTATGTTAATAGTTAAGGAATATATGCAGGGGTTTCTAATTCGTGTTATATCTTGGCCCAGATTCTGATGCAATGGAAGTTGCAGCCTGGAGTTCCCCCTTACCGAACATCTTCGTTCTCTCCGCTATCCATGCGTTGGGGGATCCCGTCACTACAAAGGAAATGTCGACTAGGGAGGGAACAAGTCAACAAGAGGGTAAATATTGTCTAATTGAATAAGTTTTTATTTAAGTAACATGGAATATTGTTTATATAAAATATATTTGGTTCTGGTAGCATTAATTATTTCCAGGTATTTTTTATTAAAACAATAACATTACCGTATCATTAATACACACAATAATCTTACTATTCTTTGCCAGTTCATGATGGACAGGATCCAAGAACGAGTGGGGGAGGCGATGGCCCGAAGTATAGCATCCCCCCCTACATTTCATGACGCTTCCACGAACGTTCAAGTTATTGATGAGGATCCAGCTATGTCGTCTATTGAAACCGGTACGTATTGTAGCAACTTTTACCGTGTTAAATAGACATATAACAGGACATCGGTGTTGGAATATCAACACATTCTGAGCTAAATGTTATTTATTCAATCATAAGAGGAATTCAGATTGTGTAGGTGCTTTCATGTGAATTAATTCGTAAATATTTTTTTCGACAGGCTATTAGTATTCAATGTTATGGTTTCTAATTCATCCCTTTTTGTTCAACATATGGTCCTCTGGTAAGCGACGAGGACAGTGTCATAGTGTATGACGGTCGACTAAAGCAGACGTGTGGCTCGTGCGGGGCATCTGGGGTACCTTCTCGAGTCATGAAGCGGCAGCGTTCCGAGACCGTTGCAACCATGACCGCTATACCTAACGGCGCCACCGCTGATACCACCCTTGTTCCCCCTCTCTCCAGGGAAGCACGCCTCCCTGTGCGACAGCAAGTGCCGAGGCAGCTATGACCGCGCCTACACGCGATAGGGAAGTTACTGCACCACTGGCTAGGAAAGGAAGGTGTGCTTATATTCCCACTTCAGTCACTAAATACGACACGTCTGCTCTGTTTCAAGAACGTAGCTACTTAAAATATTTAATAAGGATAAGATTTCAGGAGGTTGTAAGTGGCATCGCTTTTGATGACTTAGATAACGGGTGGGTGAGAGGGCAGATTTTTTAGAGTCACAGATTCCTCTACATGCGACCCCAGCCCAATTTTTATTAGCCTGCCATGATCATTGATGGGGTCCGTTTTGCCCAGAGGGGTATCTAGCAGAATATGTAAACTTTCGTGAACCCTTGAATCTAGTGGGATCCATTAGCGACCCAGATAACCTGGCGCTACGGAATGTGCTTGTAAACGTCTGGGATAATTATTTAGAACAAGATCAGGAAAGTACCAAATTTGTAGATGAATATGCTCCTCAGATAACTCAAATTACCGAAAACGACCCTATTCCTGATGAAGGTGATGGGGACTCTTCAACGATGTCAGAATTTGAAGATAATTTCATTTCCCGAAATAGGATTCACTCACGCGAAGAAGGGGATTCTACACTCGACATTCATCAACCCTGCAATATTTTCGAATGCAGTTTACTTCAACATGGGGATTTGGCACAGCTTTCGATGCTCGATTTGAGTGGCATTGAACCCATTCCTGGAAGATATTAGGTAGAAGAAGTAGATGTAGAGTATGGAAACGATGTCATCTACCCGTCTTTATCATCAACTCCACAAAATCTGTCGTTAGACATCAGTCAACGTGAGATATAACACATAATGAATGATAGCTACATCATGAATGATATCTTAAACAGCGTCTTTGAGTATCCTTTAACAATAATAGGGAATAGATTGGATGTGTCTGACGTATTCCGGGATGATAATAATAATCTTGATCCTTTGATGGATCCAACCCTTCCTCGTTGTGAGGCTGATGTATACCAAAAACAATAACCTAACCTACATATGTTCCCAACATTTTTATTTGTGGGTGAAATTTATTTCTAAACAATAAACAATTTTTTATATTACATTCTTTTTACCCTCCGTTTTCAGTCTGGGCAATGCGGTATCTTCTTCAGATAACGGTGCAAATGCGTTTTACCAATACCCGCAAGCGTTACATCAGGATATTTGGTGTCCGCAACACTTCCAGATGAATCCTCAGCAATGCCAGTTTCATGTGTGTCAGAGGCAGCCTTGGAACGGTTATTATCCCCAACAACCTACATTACTGAAGGTCGGTTCGGACCTTCTACGATGTCTTCAGAAGCTGAGAGCAATGACCCAAAGGTGTATTCCGCTGCTCCAATGTAGGATTTGTCTGGAACATCAAATATTCTAGCAATGTTGTCTTGATCTTGGAGAGGGTTATAGCTGTTTACTACATCAATCGAATGAAGCTCGCTGTCTTGATTGTGTTGTTGAGCACCGGAGTGGAAGGTATTGGTTGAGGAATCTACCATTTCATATTTTGCATCAGGTCGTGAATCATTTTCGGCTTGTTCCAATGAGCGTTTAAATCCACGAGACTCGGAGGTAGAGTATGAAATATCTTGAATCATATCCAGAATCGTGAATTCTTGCGAAAGGAAACTCGCAATGAAGTCTGGGCGAAGATTTTTTTTAGATCTGTGACGAGTCGACTTTGAGCTTAAAAACATCACAGAACACCCCTCTTTATTACACAGTAAATCTACACTGCTTATCTCCTGACAAATCAGAATAGAAGAATCCATTTTCATCTTCAGAATGCTTAAGATAATTTTGTATGTAGTAAGGGTCGCCGATACAAAATTATCACCCTCGACGAATGAGAAGCGTTTAAGGTTGCGATTGTCTGAAACAATCAAGTTCTGCATTCTGAACACATCCATGATGATGAGGTGGTTCAATCAGTCGAGCGAGGCGAAGGCGAGCGATGCGGAGGGTGGCGGAAGGTAGGCGGCGGAAGGCAGGCTATGTGCAGGCCGATGCGGAATGCAGGCTATGCGCAAGCCAAGGAGGAGGAGGTACAGACGAAGTGACGAGCAACGGATGTGTGTATCCATCGCCTCAGCAGGGGCAGTTTTAAATGGATCCTATACCCACCCCATCCCCTATCCTCCCACAAGGCCCGGGTGATTTCAGTGCCGTACCGGTTTCGTTTTGATTTGGTATTTGGTTCGTACATGGCTGCGTAGGGACTGGGAGGTGCTCTGTGTGAATGATATATATTTATATTTTTTATTCCAAGTTATCGTACACTGTTGTATAAATCGGTGAACACCGCAGCTCATGCATGATTTGCAGGGTTGATCTTGTTGGTGTCGGTCATATTTCCCCTCGAGATGTAAGTATTGCTAGTTCTAAAATGCCTATATTTTGGTTTATTGTACAGAAGTTTTTCTGTAACTTTGATAGTCTATTTTCAATTGTTTTATTAATCTATTTTCTTTACTCCTGCAGGATGGATGGTAAATATGAAAATGGAGGATACGTTGCCGGAAATTTGCTGTTTAATAGTTATACCCGAACGAGAGATTGTCAATTCGCACATGATTTTCCCAATCTAAAAACATTTCGATTAAAAACTGAAGCCATACCAATTCCGCTCAAAATTACATATATGATTAGTGCAAATTAAACTAGCAGTGCTGAATCAAAAGAAACGAACGCCATTAACATTGCAATGGTTGGGATATTTACTCCAACGTAACTATAAGTCCTATCAATCTCACAAACGAGAATGTGCCGTAAAAAATATTTTCTTACAAAGTTACTGGATTCCTGACAGTGAAGGAATATGACATCGTAGTAGTAGGTATAGGTACAAGACGCGGATTAGTGAAGGATTATAGATAGGGGTTAATTAGCGGTGGGCGGGGTGGGGGGGTAGGACGCGATGCGTGCAC
>SDVV010041385.1:0-10443 GCA_016164225.1 Gammarus roeselii | reverse complement strand
ATTGATTTAATCTATTATCCATTCTCAATAGATCATGGTAACAACTCGATCGCAGGTGAACCAGATCAATCCGGAACTTCAGGAATGATGAGGTATGTGTAACGAAAAATATCGATACATATATATTTTTTCTGGACACGAATTATTTTTCCATGTTATATATTATTATATATATTATAATCCATAATTTTTTTCCACGTGCAGACCGACGCAGCTTCTTCCAGCGTATCCGCTGGCCGGTCATTGGCTCAACTATCAGTGTGATCCGATGCCTACTAACCCAAACTACCAGCGTCATCCGCCGCCTCACTGGTCGCAACCTCGACAGCAGAGCCCGCCATGGCAGAGAGAAGCATACGCGCAACAGACTCGAGCTTATCATTCATCAAGATCCTTTTGCAATGTCGAGCATATACAAAGGTTAGTGTACATTTTTAATAAATATTACATCTTCACCATAGGATGTCTTCCTTGCTCATATGTTTGAAAACGATTTCCTCTTGACTGAGGAAGCTAGCTATAAAGTCAGGACTTGGTACAATTCTTGACTTGTGCATTTTTGATTTAATGTCTCCAATTTTCACACTCGACAAGTCCTGTCTTATTGAAAGTCATATTCAAAAACATAAAATGATAGTAGAGTCGTTGACACAAAATTTTCAGCTTCGATCGATTGTCATTATCGGTAAACTGATAATGTATCCAACACCTCAGCGGTAACCCAGCGATGTAGACAAACAGGTTACATCATGTATCGTTTACTAATGCATAAAAGAGCGTGTGATGCAGCCTAGACATTATTTGTGCTCATGATCTCGTCGACGTCACACCTTCCTCGCAAAATGTAAGTAACCAGTCCATTTTTATTTTAAAGATATCTTTGCTAAGTTGTGTATTGTTTTAACCGTGCGTTATTTGTTAATGTAGTGTTTTTATTTTAGTAGAACGAATCAAAACGATATGGTAATCGCGGATGCGCCATTGTTGGAGGATGCAGGGAGTATCCCTAGCGTCGCAATGTCCGCAATTCCTAGCGTCGCAATGTCCGCAATTCCTAGCTTCGCAATGTCCGCGAAGCCTAGCACAAGCCCGCAACGCGCTTCAGCCCCCAATCCGTCTTCGGAACAACGCGGAGTTCAGTCAACTGCTCCGGATCTACCCGGAGTTCAGGCTACTGTTGAGCCATCCGTCGCTCAGTCTACTGATGCAGCGAGTCCTGTTGAGGCTACTGCTTCGGAATTATCCGGAGTTCAGGCTACTGTTGATCCATTCATCATCGCTCAGTCTACTGTTGCGTCCTTGGTAGCGTCTCCTGATTTACCATCTACCGAGGATTCTCGTCAGGCTATATTTCATCCACCAACCTCTGAAGGTATATTGGACCAGCATTTCGTAACATCGACATTTATCCCAATCACTGAACACGTCAACATATCATCCATGATAACATTAGGATGCAGGGAATTAGTGAGGGACATTGAATCAAAATTAGGAATATTCCTGAGACTCCAATGCACCGCGAAGGTTGAAATGGGGAAAACCATGGAGGATGCATCTATAGAAGAGAAGGATTGGATATTAAACACAAAAGCGATCCAGCTGACAAAAAACAGTGGATTTAAGTGAATTGGTTGAGGATCTCGGGGTAGATTTACAAAATAAATTAGAAAAGCAGGAGCTAGAAGGTAGTGGCTGGAGCATTGATACAGTCACCGCTGTTGAGTTGAAATTCTACAAGACAGGGGCTGAAGGAACAAAAAGACTGGGTAGTGATGTTCCTTGGCCCAAAAATTGTCCAGGCTGGCACCATATAGTCAACATCAAAACAAAAAATAATAATTGTGTCCTAACAAGCATGGTTGCCCATTTCCATTTACCTAAAAATACAGACCTCTCAATTGATAGACGTGAATCAGAAGTAACTTACATCCCGTTCAGAAGCGCATATTTCACCTTCCCAAATCTTCCCATGAACACGCCTGTGGCTTTAGAAGATTTACCAAACCTAGAAAGTGATTGTGATGTCAACATTAGACTGTATCAGCTCACTAAAGAGAAAGAAGGTTACGGGCTGGTCAGTATATACAGAGGCAGTTTAGAGGCCAGTGAGAAGCGCACGATTCACCTTGTGCAAATCTTAGATGCTAATCATGTCACCATCATTCCATGTTTCTGTACATTTATGCGCACATTTAGAGACGAGACTAGGAGAAAACTTTTTTTCTCCCATCTGCATGCAAGGGATGAACCAAAGCAAATAAGTTGGTCACGTAAAATTATGTTCGTCCACTACAGGTTTGCAAAACATCGGTATGCCTGAAGAAGGCGAAATGTATCAATTCTTAGCCATGCATGCAACAATGAAATCCGCTGTTGTATAATATTATGACTGTGAATCTGTGCTGGAGCCTGCCCAAGAGGGGAAACATGTAGTCAACATACACAAGTTGTGCATGTACAGCTATACTCTTGTGGGTAAAGACGGGAAAATTGTAAAGCACAAAGTAGTTGATTCGACTACAGTTTCGCTTGAGGAGATAGAAACACATCTTGTTGAGAATATGTTGCTGGATTATAATGAATACATGTCAACCTTACCACTGTTCCCCATCCCCGTCCTCACCAAACAAGACGTGAAAAAATATTGCGGAAGCAAAACATGTGAATGCTGCGGAGACCCTTTTGGAGAAAAGGGTAAAAAATCAGTACGTCATCATAACCATTACGTGGAGGGGGTCTTCGGCCCCAATAAAGAGGTTGTAACAGGAAACTACATTGGGGCTCTTTGTTCTAATTGTAATATGCGAATAACGGGAAAATTCAGGTTCATGTCTTGTATTGCTCACAATGCATCCGCCTATGACATGCGCTTCATACTGAGAGGATGGAATGGTAAAAACTTTTCCAGAAATAAATGTTTTGCCAAAACAATCAGATAAAATGTTCAGCATCTCTGTCTCCTTAAACGATGCCACGAGCAGGTACGGTGTCAAGTTCATCGACTCGTTCTCATTCTTCATCTCAAGTTTAGACAGTCTTGCCAAAAATCTTAAAGATAGTGGGCATGACATGACACTTCTCAAATCCCATCTCACAAGTCTTGGATACAGTGACAAAGTTCTAGACCTCGCCACTCGAAAAGGACATTTCTGCTACAAAGCCATCACATCGGATTCTGTGCTGGACCAAACTGACATCCCATCACAAAAAGCCTTCTACAGTCAACTTCGAGGCAAAGGAATATCGGACTCTGATTATGCTGAGGTGATCGAAATGTGGGAGGCAGCAAACTGTAGGACGTGGTGTCATTACATGATCATATACCTGCTCATCGACACGCTGCTGCTGGCCGAAGTCTTCCAGAAGTTTAGGGAGACCATGAAACGCGACTATACCCTGGACCCCGTCCATTTTGTGAGCGTCCCTGGCTTTGCAATGCAAGCCGCCCTCTACGAAGGAAAGATGAAACTGGCGCTGGTCAAAGATATCGATCTCCTGAACTTGATTGTCAAAAACACACGAGGCGGATTCGTGACGTTGATGAAAGGTCTTACCAAGATAAACAATCCCGAATGCAAAGACTATGACCCTACATTACCCGTGTCTTCAGCAGCAATGTTGAACTTTAACAGTCTTTATGGTGGATGCTTGGACGAACTCCTCATCATTGGCGAAATCCTCTAGCTCACACCGGAAGAAATTCAAGCATTCGACTTGGTAAACACAGACTGTTTTGGCGAGTATACGTACATTGTCAGAGACGGTTGCCCAAGTCAGCGATAAAGTTGAAAGAAGAACAGATGAGCTGCTACTCCTGCTACATCATAAAGATATTACCATGGACGATGTTTCACCCTTCACAAAAAATCTCTTGGCTGGCACAGAACACCTCAAAAACAGAAAACGAGTAGATCGTAAGCCTGTTGCTAGTCATCTACCTCAAACTGACTACCTTGTGGCCTTGGAACTTCTCCAAGTACTCCTCAGGCAAGAACTGGAAGTCACCAAGGTTCATCGAATTTTTCGCATCAAGCAGGAACCGGTCTTCAAAACATTCATCAGGAAAAATATCCAGAAACGTCAGGAGTCTACGAACTCCTTTGAAAAGACCCTGTACAAGCTTTTATCCAGTAGTATATACGGTAAGCTGCTTTTCAACCCGCTCAACAGAAGTCTAGAGGCAAAGGTCGTGTGCACCCCCAACCAGTTCGAAAACACGCTGCCAACCCACTCCTAAAAAACTGCTACGCCATCGGTCCCGAAACAGTCATCATGATCCTTAAGCAAAAAAATATCCGAATGGTTCATCCACTTCAAGTTGGATTCTTCGTGCTTGAAATAGCAGAAGCAAAAGTCTACAGCTTCTTCTATGACACAGTGAAACCACGCTACGGTGACAACGTCTCGCTCATCTACTCGGACACTGACTCGTTGCTAATCCAGTTCAAAGGCGTGGCCGACATTGAAGCAAAAATGCGCCAAGCTCCCCTGGCTGAATACATGAACTTCTCCAGCTATCCCAAAAATCACCCCTTGTTCGATGATTCCAAGAAAGGACAGCTAGGACTATTGAAAAGCGAAACAGCTGACGACTTCCCGAGTGAAATCATCTGCTTACAACCCAAGTATTACAGCATGTTGCTTGAGTCCGACGCAACAAAATCGGCTGCTAAAGGTGTCAATTACCAGACACAAGCCAAAATCAAACATGAACAATACAGAGATATACATAACCAGAAAACACGCACGCACTTTGAGACAATACACAACATCCGTGCGCAAGCATGCCAGCTTTAAACTGTGCGCAGTATCAAAAACTGCCTCAGTAAATTTGAGATTAAACGGTATTATCTCGACGCATGCACAACTCTTGCCTATGGACACCCGGACATTCCCAAGAAATCCATTGAAACTAATCCGTCCGTCACTAAAAAGAAGAAGCGATTTGCCTTGGCTAATGAAATCGATAAAGAAATGGATTTAACATGGAAGAGACGCAAGCCGGGTAGGACCGTCTTTGGCGAGTACACTCGCGATGAAAGCAGCTCCACTTCTAGAGGATATATCATCCAAATATTCATAAAAACGTAAATAATCCTTGTATGTAAAAAATATATAGAAAAAAATATAAAAGTTGTTCGATTGGCCTAGTATTAAGAGTGTATATTGTTGTCTACAAGCGGTTTGTTGTCAGTAGGACGTAGGACCCAGTGCAGGATGCGGGAACCGGAGGACTTTTTCGCCTATGTCTCATCGCTAGGCAGTAACCAATTGTACCAAAACAATACGTCATCAAGTTTTACAAACAGTATTTATCCAGGTATACAGCTACAGGGAGAGTGGAGCGTAGGACTTGTAGAAGTATTCTATAATGATTGGTTCAAGATAAAAAAGTATGATATAGAATATAACATTGTAATCTACATAGACTATTTGAATGCTGAAAATGAACGAATCGGGCATGGAAAAACTTTGTTTATTCGTAGCGAGACTATCGCAGGCAATACATTGGAAGATTACATCTCCGAGCTAGAAATCAATATAAGAAAAGGTCTGATAAGCAAAAAAATCGTTAGAGATGAAGTTCAATGCCTTTATTCTACAAAACATGTCGCAACACAAATATACTGTAGCTATGGTGAATTGGTACTTTGTCGGAAAAATGTCCTTTATGAACGATATTGTACGCTACATAAACGTTTACTCCGATATAATTTCACGATGTTTTATGGGTGACAAGCAAGTCAATATTCTTGATCTTATTCCTATTAATAACTCTTATTCATTTATACGCGCCCATGTCATCTATAAAAAATTACAGCGTAGTCAGATTGATTCCATTTCCATCCATCTACGAGATGGTGTTGGCGGTAATATCCCGTTCAAGGATGGTGGAACCAGCCTATGCGTATTGCATTTTAAAAGAAGCTAGACCCTTATAAATATATCGCTGGATATAAAAAAAGTCATTTGGTATCAAGCAATCATGAGGGTGGTATATGCATATCCGTCATACAAACAATACAAAGTTTTATTCACGAAACGTGACAAAATACCCAGAGGAAGTTTACATGACATTGACAGATTCACAAGTCCGATATCGTACCAGAGAGGTAGCGGTTTCTTCTCAACCATAGCCAGTCTTGTAAGACACACATTGCCTTTTCTAGGAAAAACATTACTGCCTGCAGCTGCCGATATGGCTCGAAACATGGCACACGATTACTCGGAGCAGAAAGATATGCGACGATCAACAAAGGAACATGGGGTTGCTAGGCTCAAGAATGTTATAAAGAAAACCATGGTTGGAGGTATGATCACAGGAAAAGTAACGAAAAATCGTGAATCAAAGAAGAATCACAGAAGAAAGATGGAGCCGTGTCGTCCATTGTTTAATTACTAATAAATACCAGTGTTCATGTACCAATACCATTAGTTTCGGGGAAGGTTCCATACCGACAACATGCTTGATGGATCATCTCTCAACATGACAGGGCTAGAAGCCCCTACGTAAAACTATGAAATGGGGGTGATTGATATGTTCCACTCTATCAACAAAAAATATTTAATTGAATCAAGTATCGAATCGAAATTTAAAAGAAACTATCTGAGTACAAACAGTAGTCTGTATGATGGTAAAATTGCCGATTCCTTTATAGAATTTCATATTCCAGGATCGGATAATGAAATGGTTGACTTGAGCTCGTTAACTGCAGAAGTGAAAATCCGTGTTAGAAATACAGATGGAAGCGCATTGGCCGCCGCTGCGAATGTTACACTCTTTGACGGATTCTTTCATCGTATGTTCCAAAGTCACTCTCTATTCCTAAATGGTGTTCAGTGTGAAGGAAACAGTTATACAGGACTACTAAAAAATCTCAACGCGTATACATCCATGAAGAGCTCCGATCTAAATAATAGAGGGTTGAATATGATGTATAAATCATTGCAAACACCCATTCCAGATACCGTCGTCGCGGCAAATTTTATTACTCAAAACGAAAATGAGACATGGATTCAAGAAAGTGTACGTCCTGGCTTACATACGATGGGGCCACTAAACTTTGACGTATCCGGTAGCAATAGTTATCTATTGGATAATGTCAGCGTAAATATACGTTTGGAGCTGGCCAAACCTAGTAGCGTTCTTCTAACACATGACAATGAACACTACATCTATTTAGTTGATTCATGTAAATTATGGTGTAAAAAAGTTGTACCATACCCTACAGCTTTGCTTGCTCATAATAAAGCGCTCACAAAAAACAATGGCATGATTGAATACATGTTCGACCGACTTATTGTCATAACAATCGTGTTTCCTACCGGTCAAAACTCAATCTCCATTGATTCCCCTTTCAACTGGGTTGTTCCATATAAATTAACCCTGTTTCTCATTGATCAAGCTGCACACAACGGAGCATATGATCGCGATCCAAATTACTTCCAGCATAACGAAATCACAAACGTTGTTGTTGATGTAAACGGAAACTGCGTTACCAACATTAGATCATCGTTTCCCAGAGAGTGTGCCCAAGCATACTATCAAACCCTTTCGGCTCTAGGGAGGCGTAACAGCGCTCATCTCATCACAAGACAAAATTTTCCTGCAGGAAGAAGTATATTTGTTATAGATACAAGACCCACCGACTCTGAAGATGTCATTTACCTAGAAAAACGAGCAAACATACGTATAACAGTGAACTGTGAAAATCCACCCACTACGAATAAGATCTTGTTCCTGGTTGGTTATACACGCGGTGTCATCCAAATAAATTCGGCAAGGAGGGTATTCCCCTACTATCTACAGTAAACATGGATAATAATCAAATTGACCACATATCCAAGAGCGTTCTAGTTATGAAACGTGCCTATATAAGATGTTTTGTGGAAAACAGAATGCCCATGTATCAAATGAATGGCTACATGATTGTAACAGCGAAAGCGATCATTATAAAATTTGACATTGGATCCTAATATTAAAAAACGGAAACAAACATTACTTTTTGATTCCATTGGGTTCAATCCAAAAATTTATGGAGGAAATATAACATCGTATTTTAAAATCCATACAAAAATACAACTTGCACTACAGAATCCAATCCAAAGTGATCTATCGTTGGTCTGTGGAGCTTACTGCATCTACTTTGCCTATTATCTATGTCAAAATGTACCAGTAAAAAAAATCGAGCGATTCTCCATTAGCGATCGACGAAGAAATGATATCAAGGTTGAAAAATTCATCATGAACGTGTCTAGAGATCAACAATCGTGCAAGAAGAATATGTGTGGAGTCTTGACCTTCAATACAGCCTGTAAATTATTATGTAATTGTCAATAAAAAATATCTTATAAATGTATGTTTGTCAGTATCCCATAAAAAAAACATTCAGAGGACACAGCAGTGAATGTGCAAAATGAAAGAAACGAAGTTGCAATATCCCCACAAGCATTGAAATGCTAATAACCTTATGTAAATATATATAACTCGTTAACATGTATAAGTATTCCGTCTGTCCGCTTCTTTCGCGTCAAACCAGTTCCGGTACCCTACGCTCCCGCCCCCCCCCGTTTCTGCGCGAACGCCCCGTACGGGCCGGTTGAGTCAAGGTTGCATGCACCGCGCCCTACCCCGCACACCAAAATGACTCTAGAATTCCGTTTTCGCGGTACTTACACTACTAACCTGCCCCTGGCAGAGGCTCTGCCGGTCTTAGAGGGCTCAGCCTGTGCCGTGCAGAGGGGGTATAACTGCTCATAGATGGCACAGCCTGAGCAACGTTTCTGTATTGCTGCTCTTAGAGGGCACAGTATGAGCCGTATACAGAGGGAAGCTGGTCATCGAGGGCTCTGCTTGCGCCACTGGCCTCGATGCTCCAAAAGAGGCCACCCCAAATTACGGTAGCTCAGCCTACGCCACTAAGGCTCAGCCTACGCCCCTGAGGCTCAACTTGCTGATCTGAGACATATCCTGCTATTCCGCGGAAACCGTTCATTCGATTTTTAATTTCTTTTTGGGCTCCAGCTGTCCTTGTGTTGCTTTCGTGGCACCATTTATATTGTGAGATTGTCTTAATGGTATGTTATTGAGAGATTCTATGATTTATGTTATTACTTTCAATTGTTTTACTTGAAAAGTTCGTGGACAATTAATTAACTTCAAAAATTGAATGCCTTGTCGTATTCCCTGTAAACCAATTGGTCTACCCTTCATTTCTGTTAATGTACATTTTGGACCCCGGTGCATGACGAGTTATCTACGGACGAAGGGTTTTCATTTCCAAACGCTACTATGATCATCACACAAGGCAAGTATATTCACCTTCATTGACTGCGTTCGCCGGTGCACTGACGGTACAATACTTTATCAGTCTAACAGGTCTTAATCGCAGGTCCTTCAGTCCACGAATTGAAGTTTGTTGTACGTTGCCACTGTGTGATGACTATGAATGGGCATAGTCTTCACATTATTTGGGGCAGTGTCGATAAATAATAATTCGATTGGGTACAAAATAAGATGCTTGTCATGATACAACAATGTTGAATACGTCTGATATTTTATAAGTTTTGTTTACAATTGTTGATCACCAATATGGACGGACATATAATAAGCTAAGATTCTGTGAATAAAATGCTTTGACGTCACATATAGGAGTTTCGAATACATGTAAAGTACTCGAACATTTGTTCAAGGCATTCGTAACAGTGATGATTATGTCAATTGGAGGCAGCTTGGACCCTATATGCAATGTGAATTGTTTAACGGAGGCAATGAGTTGGTCAGATTCCATGAACATTTCCGTTCCTAACAAAATATATACAAAGGTTGCATGTATAAAAGAATCAATGAAACGCACATTTAAACCCCGCAGTAGATCTAAATATCATCTCATTGCTTTTGCATGCTTCTGGTTACGAATAAGGCAATCTTAGTTCAAATAAAATGAAAAACAATTTGTTAAAAATTTCACGGGTATTACATAAATAATACAGTTCGACGCTATCGGCAGTGAAACGTTGAAGCAAAATACGGCCTGGCTTAAAATCGTTGGATAGTGTATGTTCCCATGGATATCCGTTGTATAACTTGTTCCATCTGAAAACGACGCAACGACTCCCAAAAATCGGTCAATAGTAGAGTATATAGGTACGAAAGTCGCCCTAAAAATTAGGTACGAAAATCGCCCTAAAAATTAGGTACGAAAATCGCCCTAAAAATTAGGTACAAAAATCGCCCTGGAAATATGGTGTACAAAAATCGCTGTACAAAAATCGCCCTGGAAATATGGTGTACAAAAGTCGCTGTACGAAAATGGCAGTGCAAGGAATTAGGTTGTATATTATTTGTGAAGGAATTACGAGAATTTAGGATATATGTTATTTATGAAGGAATTAGGATATATGTTAATTGTGTAGGAATTAGGATGGTAAGATATTTGAATC
>SDVV010041384.1:0-10443 GCA_016164225.1 Gammarus roeselii | reverse complement strand
CTAATATATTAACATTGTTTGACTACCGTTACTGTGTACTGGGGAATTGAAATTTTTTGAACATCTCTCTTCATATGTAATATTACTGTTCCATTTGTGTTTCCATGTGATTTACAAACATTTTATCTATTCATAATCATCACAGAGGTTCCACTCACTTCTCTGACAGCGTCTCCTCTATGCTCCAGCGCTCCAGCCCCTTGACGTAGTGTTGGATCTCGAAGGGCGTCAGCACTGACATGTTGACACCACGCTGCAATCTGGCTCACTGCGCTTCTCATCAGTCCTGCTCCCGACCCACAACTCACCCTAGGTGAACAATAATTATTGATGAGCAAAATACGTGTATGCATCATCTAGTTACTAGGATACAGGTACGGTATCCAGTGCCTAGGTGTAGTATCCTGCTTATATATTGTATCGAAAAAAAATAATCCAAACATGTGAAAATAGTGAAAATGTGAAAATAGAAAACCTGAACAACAGTGCAAAGCCATGGAAGTTCGTTTTCAATGACGAGGGTACTGCATGGCAGGTGTGTGGATGTAAAGCACTAATCCGTAATAAACGATTCGGGCATGCCAGCTCGACAGACGATGAGCAATGAATGGGTGTTATATTAGTCGGAAGTCATCTGTCTAAAGATACATTTTATATGGAACCACTACAAATATCTCACTTGAACGGCGGTAAACATAAAAGGCTCGATTTCGAAACTCACCGGGAGATCGCACAAAATGCTGCTAGTTAACGACCGATGGTCGCCTTCTTAGTTCTGGGCCAGTGCCATAAAAATGCATCAAGAGATAGAGAAAACTCATCTTCATGAGTGATTTATTACGCGAGTCTTGCAACCTCTTAGCCAGCTACTCCCTCGTCGATGTTTTGCTCGGCATTGCCTGCAACCATGTATCAGGTAAAACTCTAATTCAAGAGTCTGTACGTTAGTTATTGTTCAAACCCAAAAGTATGTCTTGTTACGTAGCATAAAGGTCAAATCAGAGTTCGTAGTGGTTACATTACTTATTTGTTACATGCGCAGCATTTTCATTGATGTCTTCTCTTGAAGCTAGAATTAATTGTGCTCAAGTTTTCCCTCTTCTGGTAATTTTGTATAAATCATAAAGCGACAGACGCGTATCGTTTCATATCATTTACTACCTCTCGTTACGGGAGTTATTATGTGTCCTCTGACTGAGCCCATTGATACGGTCCTGTGCCTGCGAGTGAACTGCTGTTTAAAGAGAGGTTTGTCAAGAGGCATTTATGTGTAATCTAATGTTGCGTTATAGCTGTGTAATGTTTGTAGCGGAAGAACATCGTGTGTAACAATGATTTGTATTTTGGACTCCATCAAGTTTTGGGTTACAGTATTGAGGTGCTGTTGTTGTGTGTTCAGGTAAAGCAGCAAAGCCATCATACCGGTAACAGGTTAAATAGATTCAATTTATTTTAGCAAGACTACCGCATTTTATCGGATGTGATCTAATAATATTTCTACATCTTTGCTTGGGTTCTTTAACCCCGAGCTGTTGTGTTCCCTGCATCATATGTTTTACTGTGAGAACCTACGATTTAACTTCATGGTTTAAATTTGTAGTATATTTATTGCCTTGACTGTATCATTCCACCATGATGGAGAGGAAAGATCATCGAAGTATTTTTCAGTTGTGGGCAAATTTTTTAACATCTTGTACTTCTCCTCCGAAATACGGTATTTAATTGAATCCGTGGCCACAGCGTATGTTCGCAGTTTGTAACGTTAGGTGCCTTTCGGACATTTTGTTGTATATTCTTATAATTTTTCCGCCCAATTTGACTAGGTATCGTGACATGAAAACTATCTTCTGAATTTCGCCACGTATACTGCTAAAATTACGGTCTATAATGAATGTGAAGTTAAAGCTGCAAACGAAAATAAACAGGTTGATGTTATGAGTCGACCAGTGTGACTTGTGCCATCCTTGTTTTCATATTTTCATATTCAGAATTAAATATTTTTTGGACCTTTAGAGAGTCCTAATATTTGATTTTTTAATGATTATACCTGCAAGTGTTTGACTGTTCGGCCGAAGGAAGTCGGGCGTGGCGGAAGGTTAGGCACGAGGAGATGGTGTGATGCTATTGAGTGATCGGTTATTGAGTGATGGATAAGTGAGGTGTGGGAAGATTGGCGTTTGTGTGTGCGACGGACAAGCGGGAGGATTGATGAGCAGTTTTGGATTAGCCTGACTGAACGTATTGATGATATTGGAGGGAAAAAAAAACGTGGTGGCTGGGGGACCTCAGTGCGAGAGTTAAGGACGAAGTGGTAGCGAATGGGTTCGGGTTGGTATGATTTTCAGGTATAAATGACTGTGGAGAGAACCTGATAAGTACGCGCGTAGAGAAAGAACTGGTTGCGGGGAATAGTTTGTTAAAAACAAAATCCACAAGTACGCATGGGCTTAGAGGGCTCACGAAACACGCTGATGAATTTTGAGTTGATCTCTTTGTGAACGGCTAATGGATGTGCGAGCGTTGGGAGGTGATGGCGGAGGAATGTATGATCATCTACGAGTGGAAGGTAGCGAGAGGGTGAAGCAGGGATGTCAGTGAACCAGTAGAGAGGAAAGGGGAAGAAAGGTATCGAAGGTGAGGGAAGTGAATATGTTAAGCAGACCTGATGAGTTCCAGCAGGCGTTGGAGGAGGAATATTACAATGAGAAAAGGCAAGGCTTGGGGAATGTTAAAAAATATTGGAGTCGTTTAGAGATGCGGGGTTTAAATGGTCAAGAAATGTGCGTGCCGGTGCCGTGTGGGCGGGTGTATGAAGAATAGCTGTGATTGGTGGAACGATGAAATTAAAATAGCGGTGATACAGAATTTGAAAACTTGTGAATAGTTGTTGTAGGTGAGGTCAGTGGTCGTCTATTTTAAGCTACTAAGAGAAGATAAGAAAGATGAGGAAAGCAAAGAGTGCGCAGATGCCATATCGAGTTGGCGGTTGGGCGAGAATTTTAAAGCGAACATGAAAAGGCACTGGAAAAGGAGAAAAGGTTAGGAAGGGGGAGACTGGGAAACCGCAGGAGGTAAAAGATGTACACGGCTGAATATTGTAGGAGAGTGGAAGAGGGAGCTAAGTATTTTTGGGAGTTTTTTAATTAAGAGGATGTCGGAGAGACTGACATTGTTGTTGTGGGTGGTAGCGTACAGATGCCGCTTTCAGAAGCCAAATATATTACGGGCATTACTTGGCTAGGTATGCAGGAGGCGGTAGAGGTGATGGGAGCGCTGTTTGTGGCCCAAATGCGCTGCTTTCGAAACACGGGATGGACGTTGGTGGGGAGGGCCAGGCAACTTTGATGCAGCAGGATTAAACCTATGAAAGCTGTCGAGCCCTGCTGCTGACTTTGATTTCTGACCTCCCTTCTAACCCGAAGTGTATATTAAGGATATTTGGCAGGAACATTTAGTGTTCAAAAATAAAAATTGTTATGTGAACGCGGCTTGCCGTTGGGCCTTGTGTCTGCATCTGATGTCAGCTACAATGCATAAAATTGACGCCTAATATTGAGTATCTCTTGTCCGAATACCAAGGTCGAATTGTAGTCTTATGGGAAATAGCCTTAACTTTCAATCTCACGCAGTAAAACGGGCCTTATGTCGTTTAGCTACACTTTCACTCTATCACGAAGTGTTACGTATCGGTGAGACACAACTTAGTCTTTATGATTCGCCTCTTTTTTTATTTCATTAACTTTTATCGAGATTCTGCTTACGACTTTCAATCTTGTTTCCAGCAATTCAATTCTTGCTCACCTTATCTGTAATTAGGGTACATTTATTTTTATTCCTGTGCAGGTTACGTCTATAGTCTTGTCCTGTCTGCAAAAAAGTTAACCATAACGGCTAAACTCTAGAGTCGTTTGTTGACACAACCTTTGTGTAATTCCAATGCATGTCGGCATGATCAAAGTATTCAAATTCATGAGTTGATCGTATTTATGTGAATAACAGTGAAATTAGGGGTTCGTAGTCGTTGCATCTCATGAACTTAGAGTCGAGTTCATGAGATTGCATATTTTATAGAGATTATAATTCAAAATTTTACAGTTCGTCTTGCTACGGAATGTTTGGGTCAAATTCAAGTGTTCGTTGTTGTGTTATGATCGGCCTCCGCTGGCACATGTTTTATAAAACTTGGCTAACCGAACATTACCATCGAGAGGTGCGTAGTGTGTGTCCTAGAAACAGTGTAGGCCTTAGGCCTGTTAACCCCTAGCTTAAGTTACTCGAAGAAATCCCTTGCCTAGCATATTTTTAATTCCCCTCCGATGTTTGTTTAAAAAGAAACAGGTGGTCCCTCGCGGATCGTGTAACGTAGGAGACATTGACGAGTTGAGGGCCATTTGCGCACCTTGTAAAACTCCGTGTCAGCAATAGGGGGGGACTAGATCCTATATCACTGTTTAGCTCAGGGGTATCTTATATGGTAAACAATAGATGGGAGGAGCCTGTATATTACATAACGGATTCTGTTGTATATTTACCAATGAGGTTAGGGTAGTAGGACGCCTCGCCTCTTAGATGACCCAAAAAGGTGAATGGTCTCCCTTATTGGAGGATCCCTTCATACTCATGAACATGGCCCTCCCACATTTGAGGGCGCAGCCCCGAACGATAGAGGGCAGAGCACAGACACTTGCCATCTGTCACAGCCATCGAACAGATACTACTCCAGCAGCTGAAGCCTTCGGGCGTAGGCCCTTACTCTACTCTACGCTCGTATTACACCTAATACATTTCTTTTTGCTGTTCATTTACACTTTTGTTACTTTGTGTCCGTTATTACAAATCTATATTCAGTACTCTATTGATAGAGTAACTTTTGTCTTGTTACTTTTTTATACAAAAAGACAATTATAAAACCAATGTTTGATCATTCCTACCTTGATTTACCCGATTATTACAACCTGGAAACCTTCAATATAACAGTTGCTGCATGACTTATTACGTGAAATCAAGAGTTTCTTGTTGATACGTAACTTATAATTCAAATTCAAGGGTTGGCAATTGTTCCAGGAAACATTATTCAAATTCTATTGAAGTAACTTAAGAGGTGTAGTTCAAGAGTTGTGTTGTTACACAACTTACTAAGTTATTTTTATAATCCAAGAGTATTCCCGTGTTTCCTAACTTAGAGGTCATATTCATGAGCATTTCTTTGTTACGTAACCTCGAGGTGAAGTTGAAGAGTTCCTAGTCGTGACTTGCGATCTAACTTACTGCTCAAGTTCATGAATAGTCATTGTGGGCGTTACAATTATGTATCCTCTGTTATAAAAGATTTCGTCTACGTTCGGATTCACTTGTGAGTGTTGAAAGTCTGGTGTCGTCTTGTTCTAAAGTCGCCACGCATTAACAGATGAGATCCCTGACTTAACATGCATTTCACGGATATCATATTGGGTTCATTATTTTGAACAACGCCGTTTTATCATCAACCGTCTCCTCAGGAAAGCGGTGAAGCTATTTTATTCGGTGAAATGACGCGGGACCTAATCATGATAAGGAATGGAAATCCAGGGTATAATACTTTTAATTCAACAGTTCAAATAATTAAATATTAGTAGATTGCAATATTGCATTATTTACTCAATAATGAAGTTCAGTTGAAGAGTGGTACAATCTCCTGTCCAGGATTAAAGTCCTTATGGGTTTAAAATGCATTCAGATATAATGACAGGTTGACAAAGGACAAACACGTCAGGATACTCAGGTAATACGTACCAAGACTTCGTTAGTGTGAGCGGTTCTGAAGACAACATTGTTGTGGGGTGCTGTGGCACTCCCATCATGTTCCCTTAACCTGTGTATCTGTCTTCTGTCACAGATTAGTTGGTAAGGCCTAAGAATCTGCAGTAGAGCACTTATTCAACTGGACCTTGATAGCCACCGCCAGCTACATCACTAACGTGAAGCCCCGTTGCCTGGTGTGCAGCGAGAGTCACCATTTAGCCAGAAGTGCCTGTGTGCTGCTGTCTCACCATTAGTAGGCAAAGGTGAGAGCAGTATCTATGTAGGTTAGGAGTTTTGTTTTCTGCTGTTTTCTAAGCAGAGATGATCGATCAAGTAGTGGTCTCAATGTATAGATGATTGAGCAGTTTATTTATAAGTTCTAGGAAGCAGTATAGTGTTTTGTGTTTAGTTTCTTCAGCATTCAGTGTTGTTTCATCAACTAGTTGTTGATGTTTGCATATAGTTTAATGAGGTGAGATGTACCATCCTAACTATGTACGCAGAAGTTTAACTTTATCTATTAACATGTTTATTTAATGTTATTGTTCTCTACTCAAGGAGACCGGAACGCAGACAAATACACGACACCTTGGTATTTATTTGTCTGTGCAATCACGTCATTTATTATTCACTGGCAAGCTGTTAAGACTTGTGTAAGTATAATTAGACATAACTTTAGCTGATGAACCTTAGCGTGATAACAGTGCAAGAGAGCTGTTATACACAAAGTTGACTTTATGACAGACCGCATTTGCTAGTTATATTATAACCAGTAACTGAGCTGAGCTCTAGCATTCTGGATAGCTTGCAGGCTCTCAAATGTGTGCATAATAGTTGGCTACCTGACTCATTATCGCAGCTTTGGGTATCCCTGAATACTTATAATAGTGGTGGAATATTTATATTCAGTGCTTATTGCTCTTTGCTGCTCGGTAACATCTCTAAAAGCACGGTTGACTTTAAAACTATTCTGTAGTGTTTCCTGAAATTTACCCATCATAGTAATTTCTCTATAATCATTTATATAAGAGCTATCGTGTCACCACGTTATCTTTGATATCTATTGTTAGATCAATATATAATTCAGTCCAGAGGTGATTAAATCAAGGTGATGGTCATTAAATCAAGAATCATATTTCGTAAGATTATTCCAAATTTATAGCCCTATTATTTATTCTTGTGAAACTGCACAATCTCTTTCGTGAGATGCATTCCTTAGTATAACCAGTCATTTGATGAATTGCATTATCATCAGTGCTGCGATTGGAGTTTATATTATCAATATATTTCAATTACGATTAGACTTTAAACTATACATAATTAAACTGTGTCCACTTCATTCAACCATAAAATCCACTAGGGTTATGAGCAAACCTATCAGCTTGATATTCAGCTATTCACCAATTGGTAGTTGACCCTTAGTCCTAATCTATTATCAGTGGAAAACCGTATCCAATATCCCTTTAGCTTTTACACATTCTGATTATTGGCTGACTGATGTTCAACTTAGCAACGGTGACGATGTTCATTGGCTAAGTTGTTCTAGTCAAAGGGTATATTAGTGTCCCGAGTACAGCTGAGACACCTCCCAGTGTTTTGTATAAGTTGGTGGACTGCTGGTCATTGCGAGTAGTTGTCCTCTTACTAATCTGGAGCAAACCTTCTAGTCCAATCACCTAAAGGGATCAATAGATCACCTTAGTAGTTGAGGACTTTGATGGTTTCCATTATAGTTCATGTCCTTTAATTCATTATCTGCTAGTATATCTAGGGGAATTCTGTTTATAGTTGTAGTTGTTTGTTAGGACGTTTAGACTTATTGTAGACATCCCCAGTGGAACCACCTGAGTCAGCAACATTTGTTGAGGCTTCGAGTGGTTTCCTGCCAAGTTTATCTATTAGGTAGAGGCCTGGGTACCCACCGTTTTCGACAAAGCTTTCAGTAGTCAAGCCCGTTGATACTAGTAGTACTGGGTACCAAACGAGTGCAGTATTCATAGCTATTCTTCAGTAGATCTATTGGTGAAGGGGGAGACAATTGATTTACTGGTATAGGAGAGAAATACGGTTAGCTGTATGAGTTGAATAGTTATAAGGTAAACATTCTTAAAATACTAAAATGCGCATATGAGAAGGTATCACAAACGAAATGACATAATGTTATTTGATTGAAGTAAATAGCTATCCAAATACTTATCTGCAGAGCAGACAATATATCTATACACACATATATACAGTTTGGGAGAATATAATCGTACCATAAAGGCTAGACAAATGCTTGACCAACCAAAAGGTCATGAATAAAAATAAAGACAAACCTTCAGAGAGAATTGAATAGTTAGTTCATTCGGTATATATAAGTGAGGCGAGGCTGCAAAACCGTTGTCAGCCAGCACATTGATCATTAATCCAAGCAGAAGCGCAGGCAGCATAGTGGAGCAAGTAAAGCATCAATTATCATTTTCATAACTTTCAGGCCCTGAGTGAATCAGGCACTAATTATTCGTATGACTAATTATAAATTAGTTTACATTTTCAAGTGAATATATCATGCACTAAATTAAGGGAGGCTAACTGGAAGGCAGCAGTAGTCATAATTATTTAATCTATAGGATTAGCAACCTATTCATCTATAAGGAATTAACAATTAGTGGCTGTGTATTTCTAGCTCTCATTTCTTTTGTCTGTGCTGCTGAAATTCTGACAAGCAAGAGAAGAAGAATTTTTGTCAGTCTTGTTTACCTAAGGTCAGTTAAAGAAGAAGAATTTTGCCACAGTGCAAGGTACTACATCAAAAAGGGTCACTATATGGTTGCAACCACTGTGTTTGTGGCTTTTAGTACAGATCAAATAATTGAACAATAGTTCTCCTTTGTATAGTTACTGGCCAACGACAACATAAGCCCTGCATCATACCAGTCGATGGACCTTGTTGGAAGTCATTCTCTATTCCTCATTATTCCATATGTCAAAGCAAATAAAACGTAACATTAGGCTACTTATTTCGAGAAAATTTAGTAAAACAAATAAGGTGAACAGACATTCTACTAATCATGACAGCTTACGGCTCAAAGTGATTTTGCATAAGGAAACTGCGAGTAGAACGTATCCAACTTGAAGTTGTAAATCAAATGCACTCACATTCGGTTTAGAATGCAAAAACACAAATTTTGAAACTTACTGCTTTTTAACATGACTTGTTGCATATGAACAGGAAAAATCCATTCCAATGAGTCATGAAATATAGATTTTTAGAATATGATATAGACGATAATGAATACATTCGTACTATGTGGTCACTTCGTCTCGCTCGTCACCGGATGATATAAACATGTCCTTGTGAACATGGTCGCACAGACAAGATACTTCTTCCCGCCTTGGCCAGTTATATTTATACTCTGTGTTCATATTTTGTGTAGTTGCATCTGCTCAAATCATTTACGCCGTAATTGTTGAATTGAACAAACTTCATTCTGCTCGACAGAAGTGACGAAAACAACAACGAAATAAATGTCATCGCGCTAACTTGCGGAGTTACATCAATCAGCACGAACAGTTGCTATACATACTTCCTCGCGGTCATGTGATAGAATTCGTTACGTGGAAGCAAAAAACTGGTTTCGACTACTCATTGTGTTGCTTGTGTTCAACTGCTAATTTTGCATTGTACTGCTGCCACTCATTACGTATAAATAAAATGTGAATCCTAGGTTTTAACATTTCAGTTCGTTGAATAAACACGAAATTTTTCAATACGTTTTTATACAAACAGAACGAAAACAGGTCCCTAATTCCAAAATTAGGATTTTTATGGTGATCAAATTCCCATAACACCCCTACTATAAGATGAGGGAAAATATTGATCTCAGTCGGGCCTCTTGCACCGTAACGACAGTTTGTCTCTCTTAATATCCCAATTTACGAGGAATAACAACAGCCTGATCAAAACCAAATACGTGTGAATATAATCTGCACATGTTATATTGAAAACGTGGACATTTTTTGGTTTGAAAACTTGCGTTCGTGAAGATAGCACATCAATCATTTGATATGCTGAAGGGAATAAAATGGTGCTATTTTTTCGAGTAAATGCATTGATGAAACAATCCGCACTGCGCCAGGGATGCAGACCGTACATTCGTTTGTAACTATTGTAAACGAGCAGTAACAAAGAAGCGTTTTCCATCTACAATCATGTGGTCTGATGTCTTTAACGAATATTTTCGCTTGCAATCATATTGAAGCCCGCTTCTCCGATATTAAACCTCCATTTATACTGGATCTGAAGCAATGACATGTCCTTTAATATCCGTGAAAAATTGCTGTTATGTAAAACAAAAGACAATCAAGCGAGGATGCATCACGCAGCTTTAGTAGCAGGCCAGAAACTAAATGAGAGTAGAAGTAGCACAAACGAGTCATTATATTAAGTGTCATTATATTAAGTGCGCCACATAATTAACCAAATATGCTTTGTCCAATTGATCGACCTGTCGCTAAGGGCCTGAGAGACACACTCAATATCGTTGGGAGAGCTGTTATAGGCGGTTAGTTTACCGATTGTCGAGAATGTTTTCAAATGATCGGAAAAATTTCAAATCAGCGCAATGAATGTTGTGAAATACAGAAAGAGGTTAGCGTTTATAAAAGAAAACCCCACCT
>SDVV010041383.1:0-10443 GCA_016164225.1 Gammarus roeselii | reverse complement strand
TATATATGTATATATATATATATATATATATATATATTAGGTGGTCACTGACTCCCTACACACGCAGATTTTTCGAAATGTCTTGTAAAGGCTCTCTAGACTAGAACAGCCAAATGCCGCACCAGGCACTGGTACTGCAGTTGGGCACGTCATCCATTCGTACACCGCTGCCATCCTATATCTCCTGCCTGGACGTGTCCAGCATCCACCGGGACCTCCACTCTTCTAACCTCACTAACCTGAGCCTTTCTAGCATCCAACAGAACCTCCTCCCTCACTCACCTGAACAAGTCCAATATGCGCCAGTACATCCACCACCCCTTGATCAAAACCGGGCCAACAGGAACCGGAACCTCTACTCATCCTAACCAAAACCTGTCTAACATCAACCGGAAGCACCACACCTCCACTCCCACTAACCTGAACCTGTCAAGCATCCATCGGAACCTCCACTCCTCCACCCCTTGTTGATCAGGCAGGTGGAAGAGGGGCGCGAGAAGCCAGGACCCGAACACATCCGTGAACAAACCCTGAGTACGAATGAGAGACGGTTGGTTTTCGAGCACCACGAATTACCGTTGTTTATAAAGCTATGCCAACAGGGTCCACCTTTGGTGCTCTTGGTACAAATAATCGGCCGAGCTGTAATAATAGAAAGTGGATACCTGTTTCGGCCGCACAAATGCCCCCCGTATGGCCGATGTAGTTGAAATTCTTCACAGCTCGGCCGAATATTCGTAGAAAAGGAGACGACAAATGAGGACTGGAAAGCAACTTAGCGGATGACAGTAGTAGCAACACTTTATCTGGGTTTTATTTCAAGTGTTTTGCATTTACTATGAATTTGTCAGTAAGGGTTTAACGTTAAGTGTTCAAAGCAGCGTTCACAGCTCCCATCAGTACCTAAATGGTGAGTGCTGAGTTTGCCAAGATAATGTCACTAAATACATTATCAGAGTATTTTGTCCATTTCAGCCTCGCGTAATTCATAGAAAGCCAATGGATTTAGTTAACGCATCTGACTAAGCACAAGTCACTCCTCCCTGGGTGGCTGCTCAGTGAGGCTGGAAATGGGGCTTCTGACGTTCGATACAAAGGACTGCAGAAACATCACGTAACGGTCAGATGCTTTATCAAACGACAACTCTGTTATTGGCGTTTACCACGCATTTTACAAAGTGTAATTATTTGATCTCAATGAATATTAATTTATTAGGCTAAACTCAGCTAAGCATATTCCCATAAGGCCTCCCATTCCGTATGATCCAAGGGATGAGGAGTCCAATAAATAGACCAGCCTAATGAAAATGTTTATCGAGTGTGTCGGATTGTTTAATCGAACCATCACTGATTTGTGGAGTTGAATAATGGAATATTTCATAGATGGGATTTTTAACAACGAATGACTGATTATTTTTTGAAATAATTTGTACCTCAGCCAGCGCCAGCACAGCGACCAGCGCCGCTAGCAGGGTGATTTTCAGAGCCCCTCGACCGTAGTCTGCCATCGGCCATTCGGGTTCTCGGCCGACCAATCTTGGGGGCAGCGACAAGACCACGTGGATGGCCGTGAACCAGAAGGAGACTAGGACGACGAAGTAGTAGTTCATGTAAGGTTGATTCATAACCAGGCACAGCAGGACAGTCAGGCAGTTTAGGCGAAACATCACCTGGTGACGGGAGCAGCAGCAGGGTAGGTAGGAGTGATCAAGTTGTGGGGTTGGTTAATAGACAGGCACACAAGGGCGATTAGAAAGTTCAGGCGTAACATCACCTGGTGACGGGAGAAGCAGGAAGTTAAGGGGGATCAAGTTGCTGGGATTGTTCATGACCAGGCGCAGCAGGACGGAAGTAGAAACATCGTCAGGTGACTGGTGAAGCAGGAGTTCGATTGTTGCCGGCTTTCCTTTTGTACAAAGCAGAATCAATGATCTCGAGGATTCAAGTCAAGCCCGTACTTGCCTTGGCTTTGCTGTGTGTTGGCTGGTCATTCGGTGTCCAAGATAGGAGCTACACCACTCCCGCACTCTTCATGTTGAGTGATAAATAGCCTCAACGTGCAGGAACTAATATCTTCTACACGCAATTAATCTTTTATAGCCTATACAAAATGTCAAGCTTTCTTTTGTGCATCAACCAATTTTAACGATTTCGTTTCCTTCAACTCACGTGGACAGTGAATGTACAGCGCACCTGTGCTTCACAATCTTCTGTTAACTCCCATCAAAGAAGTTGTGTTACTTGGAATTTTCCGTACGTCGGATACAAACACAAAGCCGAATACCCAGGAGAACGGTGGTCGACGGCAAGACGCACCTCACACTTCTCTCATGCACTCACACGCATACCATAACGTAGCCTTTTAGCTTTAAAGGGTCCGACAAGGACCTCGCAACAAACAATTTTGCTCAGGAGTCAGGTCCAAAGTCAGTGTCAACAGCAGGGCTCGACAGCTTATACTGGTTCACCCCTGCTACGTTACAATTGCCGGGCCCTTCCCTACACACGTCCATTTAATTACTCAACGATTCGACAAGGACAAAGCAGTGCATTTGGACCGCATCAAATTTCATACATCTACAACCATTCATACTTTGAACTATGCATTGAACGCTCTCTCGTTCTGATGTCTCTCCTCCCCAACGCCTGCCTGACGCCATCCATCCTACCAAGCTTCGGTCAACCACTATGCCAATGTCCACTTATTTCCGCTTTCATACAATTCTCATTAAACTCCCTTCATCCATCCTCACCACGTGTTCGAAGCCCGCCAGAACACGTAAATCTATTGTTCTCCAACTTCCTCACCATACCCGTTCTCATTCGAGCAACGTCATTATTGATCTAATCCCTAAGGGTCGCTCCTGCCATGCTTCTCAAACGTATCATCTCGAAAACATTTATCCTTCTCCTCTTCTCCGTTTCCCTCCCTTCTTATCAGCCGCAGCAGTTGGGAGAGCTACTCCCTCATACAACCCTACCCAACGTCCTACAGCTCACTACACTTAAGTGCACCCATCACTTTAGAGCCTTCCTTCATTCCAGATTTTACCTTAGTTTCCACTAGTTCAGCCTTCTCAACATACTGTTTTCACTAGTTCAGCCTTCTCAAGCCACTTAAAATACTGGACTTCCTACAACAACTTTAATTAGAAGACGCTAATTCCACTCGAATCGTTCTTCTTCAAATATCTCGTTACTTTACTTTTACTCACGGTAACTCGCAGCTTCCTTGTCTCACACACTCTATCAATCTACGACGCAAGCCCGCACATCTTCTCTAAATCTGCAACCGGTGCCGTATCATCCGCAAACAGCGAGTGACTCAAGCGCCAACCCTGTCTATCTGCTTCTTTCAACTCTAAGCCGTGGCCCATTACTCTAGCTCCAGCTCCCTGACCACTCCGTTCCTGAAACGATCAAACAGCCAGAGAGACGTAACGCAACCTCTGATCAACTTTCACTGGGAACCAAGCACTCACCTCGCTTCCTATACTCTGACACTTGCTCTGCAAACAACAAAGAACATATGGACCGCTCTTCCGCATGGAAACATTAAAATGTATTTTTGAACTAAAATGAGTGTTGAGTAGCAGGACTGTTCAATTTCCCCTTTTCGTTATTAGAATATCAGACTCTATTGTGAACTGATATTTTTTAGCACGATCTGGGGGTGATAAGGTTAGGCGGTCACAGAGGGGGAGGCGTCAAGTATCTCCTCGCCCGGTGCGAAATCCTGCACTCACAACAAGTAACAATCGGAGTCGCTACCCCACGCCATTCCTCTACCAAGATGTTACAATGCTTAGTCAGGCAAAAATTCTTTAACATTTAGAGCTTTAAATACATTTTCAGCTCACCTGACAGTATCTGGCGACTCCTCCCGCATCGCCTGTCCTCCAGTACCGCATAAAGTGGCCGTAACCGGTCAGGAAGAGGTAGGCGGACACAAGCGCTCGCACGAGAACGTAGATGGGCAAGCTCTGTGAGGCGCCGCTCAGGTGGTAGATGACTATCACCAACTGCATCCAACCTGGAACAGATGGTGGCGTCGTGCGAGATGGTAATGAAGGTGGTTGACGACTGTCACCAGCTGCATCGAACCTGGAGCAGATGGTGGCGAGGTGGGAGATGATAACTGTGGGTTTGAACTGCTTAAAATTGTCTGTTTCCTTTTAACAAACTTTAAAGTAATACCTGCCCATGGGCAACTAGAGTACAAAATGGCTCTAGGACTGCATATTGAGTATAAAGTAGACCGACAATAACCCCGTACGCGGCCTAATTGTAAACTACTGGAAAATACAATTGAACAATTACATCAAATGCGACGAATACAAACCTGGGTTAACAATCAGGCTGAGTTGCTGTAGGCGCGGAGTACGGAGTTGTCATAAGATTACTAAGGAAATGATGTTGGGTGAGCCCTTAGTCACCTGATATTATCATTAAGAACAAGGCCAACGTGACTCTTAAGAACAAGGACAACGTGGTTAAACGTTGATTCTTTAAATGTAATAATGGTTTAATGAGTGAAAGTTTGTAATTTCCCTGAACGAGGAGGTAGGTCTGAACTTATCTTCACATTGCTGTCATGAAATAATTCAGGCATGACGAATTTCTGAATGAAGCAATACATATTTTTTTTAGGCCCGGAGAGCTTAAAAATGGTCTGGCCGCTAGTGGACTGTGAATGAAAATATAGTGCGCTCTTTAATTAACTTGGACATTCACCAGAAAGTGCTCGCGACTCAATCACTAGTTTAACGTGAAGACCAACATGGATTTGAATGCGATAGCCTTACAAGTGCTTGGATGCTTAGGGTATTTAGCGACCATTCCTCTCGGTTACAAATATCAGTCATGAAGGTTCAAGTGAATCTCTTCACAGAGCAGCAGAGTTTATAAAGTCGAAAACCAAGTGGATTCATTTCTTCGCCAAAGAAGCCTTACCTTTCCATTCGTCCGTTATATTTCTGTTCAATATTGACTCTTCGGAGTCTGATTCAGGTAATTTTCTCCCGGTGAAGATGGCGGCCATGAGAGCAACGCCCAAAGGAAGCCAGAAGGCGAGAAAAGAGAATTTCTTGGCGTCTGTCTGGAACCAACCAACTCTGTGAGGGGCCAAATAAGCTGTACTGTTATGATGGCGATAGGAACCTTCTGCTTACGTTCAACATTTCAAACTAGTAATACAAATCTGATATGCTATGAAAATATAATAAATTAAAGACGAACGAATAAAGGTGGAAAAAATGGCACCAGTTCGTGTAAAATCACATGCAAGGTGTCTGTCTGCAGTACGATTGGTAACTGTAGGCAAGATTTCCAAGCTTGATTGTACCTCCGAGCAAAAATTACGATCGATATTGGGTAGAAACGCACAGTTTATCGGACAACTTTTTTTCACCTATTTGAACAATTCCTTGCCGGAAACAGGCGGTATGATTTAGGTCAGGTCTGGTGACCATTGTGCACGGATGGTTGCACTAAGAATTTTATTAGAAGAACAACTGTGTTTTCAGATCGTTTTTAACGTACGGATGCAGACACACTTGCAGACTTGGTAACAAACGTGTACGGTTGCCGGCATAGCTACAAACATGGCTGCCGACTCTATTGCAGATAAGGGTACCTCATGCGCGCACCACCATCACTGTCGCCCACCCCATCACTTTCGCCACACCTCACACACGCCACCACATAACTTTTGCCCAACCTCACATACCCCACCCCCTTACTTTTGCCCACCTCACTCACTGCACTTCATCACATCCGCCTAACCGTCTTCCTCCCACCCCATCACTTCCGCCCAACCTCACTTGCCCCAACCCATCACACTCACCCTACCTCACTCGTCCCATCCCATCATTTTCATTCTACCTCACTTACCCCACCCAATCACTTTCGCCCTATCAAACTCACCCCACCCTTTCACTTATGCTCCACATCACTCACAATACCCCATTATTTTCGCCCCACTTCACTCTCCCCACCCCATAATTTACGCCCCTCCTCATTAACCTCACCCTATCACTTGCGCCCCTACCACTCACACCACCCCATCACTTTTGCCTCGCTCTTCCCAACCCATCACTCTTCCTAACCCATCACTTCCGCCCCTACTCACTTAGCCCTTCTCACTCGTCCCACATCACTCGTCCTACCTCATTCGTCCCCCAACATTCACCCCACTTCATTTGCCCCATATCTTTCCATATGCTTTCTTACCAACCCCTAACGTGAAGTTGATCATAAATAAAACAGACTTATCTGAACACTTTAAAACTTCAAATTCAAAACCAAATACACTTTCCTCTAAAAGGGGAATCTCTTTACCCCACCCTCTCCCCACCCCAGCCTTCCCTTCCTCCAACACCTTCCAAGCCCGTTTCTTCCATCAGCCCTGCGACGCATCGATTCACAGGTGCCGAATTAGTCTTGTCAATAACGGTAGCCTCTCGTCGTGCATTCGTATATAATTTTATTATCTAACGGGAACATGGAGAGAAGCAAATTTGACCATCGTTTTATCAATGCATCCGCTTACTGCTTGCTTATGATTCATTATTCTCATTAGTCAATCTCATCTCAACAAAAACTTTCCGTCCACAGAAAGATGGAGAGGGTAGAGGCAGGAAGCCCTCTGAAGGCCTGTCACGTAACTTTCATTATCAGCTCAAAAGCCAAAGTCTTTTAACCGGTTAGATTTTTTATTGTAATAGTTTCGTATTGATAATAATATTATGTATCTTCAATCTTTCGCTAGTTTGGCCCATTGGAAGATCCATAAATGAAAATTACATACGTGAAGTGATATTGTTAGAAGTATATCTTTGTCATAAAGTTAACTCAAGTTAGGCTGTGTCACAAAGTCAACTCCAGTTAGACTATCTCACAAAGTCCAGTCAAGTTAAGCTGTGTCACAAAGTCAACTTCAGTTTAGCTGTCTCACAAAGTCCACTCAAATTAAGCTATGTCAGAAAGTCAACTCCAGTTGAGCTGTCTCACCAAGTCCACTGAAGTTAAGCTGTGTCACAAAGTCAACTCCAGTTAAGCTGTCTCACAAAGTCCACTCAAGTTAAGCTGTGTCACAAAGTCAACTCCAGTTAGGCAGTCTCACAAAGTCCACTCAAGTTAAGCTGTGTCACAAAGTCAACTCCAGTTAGGCAGTCTCACAAAGTCCACTCAAGTTAAGCTGTGTCACAAAGTCAACTGTAGTTGAGCTGTCATAAAATTAAATCAAGTCAAGCTATGTCTCAAAGTCAATTTAAGTTAAGGTCCATAAAACACTGCCTTTCAAATTTATACGGCAGGATCAATAGACTCAATGGTCACACAGGACAAAGTGAGGCATAATTAATAGACTCACCGGTCACACTGGACAAAGAAAGGCATAGTCAATAGACTCACCGGTTACACAGGTCAAATGAAGGCATAATCAATAGACTCACCGGTCACACAGGACAAAGAAATGCATAATCAATAGACTCACCGGTCACACAAGACAAAGAAAGGCATAATCAATAGACTCACCGGTCACACAGGACAAAGTAAGGCATAATCAATAGACTCACCGATCACACAGAACAAAGTAAGCCAGGATCAAGCCAAGTTTCAGCAGCGACCAAACGATTTCCAATCGTTTCGCCTTTGACGATTTGATTTGTTCTTTGTTTTTCTCAGGAAAGCTGCGCCTCTCCTGGAAATTACGTTCGGCTGCATCGATTTGATCAAAACTGTTGAATTTGTTGTTTTCCCGGGTTAACCCGCCGTAATCAGTGTTGAAGTCGTTGTTCTCGCAGAGTAGTGGTTCCCCTCCTTTGCTGATCGCGATGATTTCATCCTGGAAAAATAGATTTCGCCTTTAAATGGGTCGCACGTTCATGCCTGAAACTGACGAACCTTTCTTCCAATTGAGTGATAAATAAGCGCTTATCCAGGCTGGGCTGCATTGACGTGTTCAGTTGGATCGGGTAAACTTTCAACCAGAGGACGCAATTTATTTCTTTGAGAAATCTCCATTTTAAGTCGATCAAAGGCGACGTCCCAGCGATTGTTTCTCGAGACAGTCAAATTGAAATTCAAAAGCCATCTCAGTAACGGTTCAAGATATTTTCATGATATTTTTGTACCAGTATAGTTAAAAATAAATTTTGATAATGTTGTTCTTCTTAATAAATGTTTGAGCCAACTATGAAATCCACAAGCAATGGGAATTTCAGAGATGAAATTATCAATGGAAAATCGTGGGAATGACTCTCTTTAAAGTCTAATCAGCCAATTGCAAAGCATTTGCACTTCGTAGTCAACTGGCCTTTAATTGCAATTTGTTGTGTGTAAAACGTGTTCGGCCTTTGGTGTGAGGATCAAGGTTACCTTTCAGGTACTCGCCTGGGACTCCATGTTTGCTGATTAGTCGGATTCTTGTGCACAGTATGTCGCCGGCTGCTCTAGCGACAGCGCTTCGGTTGTCGGTGGCAAATATGTCAGAGCTGTAGGTACCAACAAGCACCTACAGCTTTGAAACAACATTTGAAAGTCTTTATCACTATCTCCGCTACCATGTGGGGTGCCCTTGTACTATCGTGTATATATATTTTTGATGATGCCACTGTGAATCAATCACTTCAAAGCCTAAACAGTGCACCTCTCCCAATCAAAGAGACCCACGCAAGTAGTATATATAACTACAAGACGCAAATTAGTGAAGGATTATAGATAGGGATAAAAAAGCCGGGCGGGGTAGGAGCGGAGTGTACCGGAACTGGTTTGGTGCCCGAGTCAGCTAACGGACGGGGGAGGGGGGAAGACCGGAAGGGGGGACGGAACGGGGAACGGCGGGATGGAAGCAAGCTTGCGGCCTTGACTGGCAAGGTTAATGTTATGAACATTTTAATTTTTAGTGTATTTATGATCTTCATTGTATTTATATATACGTTTTTTCTTCTTTAGATGTTTGTAGTGGCGTATAATTGGACACTAACTGTTGTTCGTTATATATACTTATTCGGTTCTGGTAGGATTAGTGTTATTCCAAATTTCTGGTGGGGGGCGGAGCGTAGGGATCCCCTAGGCAGAAAGTTGGATGTGCTCCTGGGAGATTATGTGAGTTTGCTCTTGCCTATTCCTTGTCTTATAAATTTGTTTTCGTGGCACGTTTGCTACGTTGTGTGTGTATTTATCGTTATAGATTTATGTATGGATTATAATTCTATACTTTTTATGTGAACATATACGTGTGTTTTCTTATCTAGTTGTGGTATAATTGACTCAATCGATGCTTGATTGGTGGGTTCGTAGCGGTGGGGGGCTTGGGATATTTTTGTATGTTCTGTTCATTTAGCACTATACATTCTTTTATAGGATTAGTGTGATAGGCATGTCTTATAACTCAATTTGCAGCCTTAGTGTGTGAACGATCCTGTTTGTACCAGCCTGAAGGTAGGATTGCAGGCGAAGTTCTGTGTTTCCCATCTATTTATTTCATATGTATATATTATCTATAGGAATAGTATGGATTATTAGTATGATTATTGGCGAGATGAAGTATGTATTGTGGGATGATGCAGCACCTACGGTTGAGAATGTATCCACCCCATATTGCTTTATCAAGTTTTGAAACATTTATATCAGTGTTCCATTGATGCATTTTTCCAATAGCGAAAATACCTGAACGGTAATTTAGTATAAGTTCAAATATTATGTTATGTATACTTAACAACGATCGATTGATTTACGTTGAACTTGTATTGTTTCGGAATTTCGATCAGTTAACTCATACAGTTTTAGGCATTTTAGGGTATTTTAGGCTTGAAGCATCTATGTAGCAAGCTATTTCAGGCATAATTGCTAGGTTGTTGCATTAATGTGGTAATTTTCTATGTATATATGACACATATGTTACGATTTAGTCGTAGTTACTTTAGTTAATGAGATGTTAATTCAACCCTGTTTTGGACTGAAGTGTAGGCTAATTTCATTAGATTTTGTATGTACTATACCGTATTTACTTAAGGTTTCAGTTGAGACGATCGTATGTCTTGGTATCTTATACACATTTCTTGTTTGTTTGGTTACATGCTAGTTCATTCTCATTCATCACGTTTTTAATGTATGTTTTGGGTATGGTAGAGAATTAATCTTCGTGCTTTGTTTTATCTCGTGAGTTTTAGTATAGGTCTTTCAGTTTTGTAGCTTCTCTGTTCAATTTCCATCTTCAATGCTATCTGTTGGTTATTTATACAATTTAGGATATATTAAGTTCGTGTCTACAATATAGAACATTATTTCAGGTCTAATTTAGTTACATTTTGTTCATTTATAGTGATTTATATATCTTCTTTCATCCTGATACAATATTTGACGTGGTTATTATTGATATAGAACAGACGATTCGTTACAAATTTGGTCCTGCTGTTAGGGTATTGTATATTTATTGTA
>SDVV010041382.1:0-10444 GCA_016164225.1 Gammarus roeselii | reverse complement strand
TATTCAAGAAAGGGAGCCCACATGAAGTGGCCATCAATCGATGAAGTTAGAAAACTCCCGCCAAATCCAAGTAAGTTCCCATTGTACCAACAAAGGGTAAAATTCGATGTCAACTGTTTCAGAACAAAGTTAAAATCCAGTGTCAAATATCTTAAAAGTGTATTATAATGAAATTAGGTGTGTACGAAGCTGTGGGAAAGGAAATAATTCCCACAAAACTTGAACATGTTTGATTGTCCCCAGAAGAACGCATTTGGAAACACGTGAAAAGAACTGCAACCGAAACTAAAATTGTTTAAAATAGTTTGATGTACCTATGAACCCTGTATCTATGTTATAAAATATTTATAGCAATCTTAAACTTGTCTCATTGTCCACAGATATGTGGATTGAAACAGGCGTCAGCTGCCCATCTCCAGGGTCTCATCAACACAGAAATATCCCGCTGATCCATTCGAGGTGCACAGGGTGGCAATGTCGTTGACTGTTTCTGTACAGATTGAACTGGAGGTATTGGTAAAATCTATTAAACTGTAAATATTTCACCGTATACTGTACTTCTATAACGCAAGACTGCATGCGACCGGAAATCTAAATGTTGGATATTGTAGAAATGAACTAAAAATCGTAATACTTCCTTTGGTAAAAACAATCTTGTTCACCATGATTGGATAATAGAATGATTTAGTCACTCATTTATTTTATGGCTTTCTCTATGTTCGATAACAAAGAAAAACAATAGAAGGAGTCCAAACTAAACAAAAATACATACAACGGGGATCAAACGACTAGGTTTAATCATATAATATCGGATGTGCTAAAAAATCCCACGTACAAACTATGGTCATCACTTATAAAGAGAAAGATGTCATAACCAACGTATTATAACGATCGAGCAACGATATACTATGACTACGGCCGTACGAATACCATACTAACATAAGGTTTGAGAAATAAACACCATTGAAAAACAACCGCCTAAGAAACCTAATAAAACGTTTTAAAAGTGACATATTCAAAAGGAGTCCTAGTAGTGTAAAGGGGTACGAAAATGGCATTCTAGAGTCATATTGGTGGGCGGGGGGTAGGGTGCAACGCATGCACCCTTGACTTAAGCGGCCGTACGGGGGTTCGCGCAGAAACGGGGGAGCGGGGGGCGTAGGGTAGGACGGGGGTTCAGTGAGCGGAAAGCTTATACATGATGACAGGTTATATATTTACATAAGGGTATTAGTATTTTCAATGCTTGGGGGGAGGGGGTGTTGCAACTTAGTTGCATTTATGCATTCTTCAATGCTGTGTCTTCTGAATGTTTTTTGGGGGCTATTGACAAACATACAGTTTACAAGAATTTTTTTATTGATAATAACTTAATCGTAGTATTATATATTTAATGAAACCACTTTCCGGACACCTTCACGATAAATTTTCAAGGTCGATATCAGTTTCTACGTTGCTCGCTGTTGATCAATTTACACGTAGCATAGATTCAATTAGTTTATTGTTATTTTTATCCGATTGTATTAATCAGTACCCTTGCGCTAAGCTTTACTTACTTCTGCAGTAACCCCATCATTCGTATTTCTTTGTGAGCTAACCGATGAAAGAAAATAGATACAACATTTACAGGATGACTGAATCATTCCTAAAGAAGAATCACTCAAGAGTATAATTGACTCATTTCGGAGGTTGTTTGGTGGATTCGTAGCGGTGGGGGGCTGGGATATTTTTGTATGTTTTATTCATTTATCACTATATATTCTTTTTTAGGATAAGTGTGGTAGGCATGTCTTATAACTCAATTTGAAGCCTTAGTGTGCGAACAACCCTGTTTGTACCAGCCTGAAGGTAGAATTGCAGGCAAGGTTCTGTGTTTCCCATCTATTTATTTCATATGTATATATTATCTATAGGAATAGTATGAATTATCAGTCAGGCAGTTTGCGGGTTGATTGGATGTGCTCCTGAATTTTTTTGTGAGTTTGCTCTTGCCTGTTCTTTGTCTTAAAAAATTGTTTCCGTGGCACGTTTGCTACGTTGTGAGTGTATGTATCGTTATATATTTATGGATGATTTATTGTTTATATATATTTTTTTTGTGGACATATCTGTTTGTATTCTTATCTAGTTGTGGTACATTTGACCCATTCGGAGGTTGTTTGGTGGATTCGTAGCCGTTTGGGGGTTGGGATATTTATGTCTGTTATGTTCATTTATCACTATATATACTGTTATTAGGATTAATGTGGTAGGTATGTATTATACCTCAATTTGCAGCCTTAGTGTGCGATATTGAATTTTTGTGCAATGATTTGCATCTTCCACATTATTTCAGGCATAATATGTAGGTTATTGCAACATTTTGGTATTTTATGTATAAAACATTCTGTTACGATTTAGATGTGGCTACTTTCGTTAAAGAGGTGTTAATTTAACCCTGTTTTGGACTAAGTTGAGGCTAATTTCATCAGATTTTGCATGTACTATACCGTATTTTCTAAAGGTTTCAGTCATGTCCCTCGTATGTCTTGGTATTTTATACACATTAGTTGTTGTTTGGTTACATGCTAGTTTATTCTCGTTCATCGTGGTTTTAATGAATGTTTTGGGTATGCTTGAGAATTTAATCTTCTTGCTTTTTTATAACTCGTGAGTTTTAGTATGTGTCTTTGAGTTTTTGTACGTTCTCTGTTGAATTTCCATCTTCAATGCATTCTGTTGTTTATTTATACAATATTTGAATATATTACGTTTGTATCTACAATATAGAACATTATTTCAGGTCTAATTAGTTATGTGTTGTTTATTTTTAGTGTTTTATGTATCTTCTTTCATCCTGATACAATAAATGACGTGGTTATTATAGATATAGAACAGACGATTTGTTACAAACTTGGTCATGCTGTTAAGGTATTGTATGTTTATTGTACGACCATTCTTCAATATTTAGGAGGAGTTAGAGAGTCATCTGGGCGAAAGCTCGTTCTGTTTATGCTTGTTTGTGTAAATAGACCGATTTATTAGGCTGGATACCATAATGTATTACACTTTTTATGTGAATTATTGCAGAGTAGAGCATCTTATTTAGCCATTTTATATATGTTGTTGTTGTAGGTTATTTTTTCCAATATAATCATAGGATTGTATGTTTAAGAGGTGTAAGTCCGTACTGCATCTTTGTGGAATTTTCATAATTGATCCCTAACAAGTGTATAGTGTAACGTTTAGAAGACGATTTCCTGGATGGAGGGGTCCTAGTGTATAGGTGGTTTACACTCTTTGGTTGTCATTTTGGAGTTCATTCATGTTCAACATGAATTATGTATGGCCTTGTCAATGTCGATCTTAAGTTCCATGAGTTTGTTAGTGAAGATACGCCACAAGCTGTTCATCGTTGTTGTGGTGTGCTTAAATTGATAGTGAACAGAAGCCTAGCTTTTATGGCCACACACTCTTTGAGTCTCATGTCACACCCATTCATGACAACTGTACTGTGTCTAGATTCTTGGTTATATCCAGGATGTGACTTTGTTCGATTTTATTCAGACACGATGGGTTAACAGATGCGAGGTACGTCTGAAGTATTGTACGTGACAGGGTGTTACCTCTAATTTTGTTATATATTAGTGGTATATTGCTGAGAAGTGATCTAGTAAAGCATTGTAGAGTTCATTTCTATGACACAGTGGGCTTGGATTTTTTGTTCTGCTAGAGCCATAGCATCAGTTAGGTGTAGGAATTTACTATAGATTTGAATGGTATCGTAGTAAAAATAACATTATTCTCATGAACTCGGTGTTGAATGTCAAATATTTTTAGTATAGCTGTTATGTTAGTATATGATCTTTGTCATGAACCAGATCACGTGGGATACTAGACTAGGTTTTGTCATCTGGGTGTGGTAGGATTCACCGTAAATAATAGTTAATCATTAATGCTTAGGGTAGAGTAGAGAATCTTGTTTATCTATTTTATAGTTCTTGTTTTACATTTTTCGCCTATTTGTACGGAATGTTGAGTATAAAATACGCCTAATTGGATGAAATGCTTCAAAAATTTGGTGTGTTTCCCCTCTCGACAGTGAATTTGGGTCCGGTTCCATGTTGCCTTGGAGAACTAATCTACCGGACTTGTGTAGAGTGTTAGTGTTGAAAATCTTCGATAATTGAGTGTACATCTCAATTATGTTATCCAATCGAAGGTCTTTACTTAATGCTTATTCCCGCATGTCTTACTCATATAAATGTTTGTATTTCGTTCGCAGTTTAGACACTTAGAGAAGTTTTTGATTGATTCAGGCTTTTGTTATGAGACTGCGTTCCCAATCAGAATATTTGACTTTTTTGACCATTCACCAGATCCACTTGAACATTTTTCACTATAGGTCTGTAATGATGGCCTTAATCCTAACTCATCCTACCCTAAAATTACCAAGGATTATATATTTTTCCCCGTTTCGTACTTATTTTAGGTACTTCTCCATTGATTTAAGCTTTATTTTTATTAACTCTATCCGCTTGACTCACTTGTTTTACCAATCTTCAGCAGATTGTGTGCCAATATTTATATATATTTTTCACTTTGCTTGTTACAAGTACAGTAATATAGAGCAGGTTCGAGTAATGTTAGGTCATCGCTGGTTAATACACTGTATAGTTCAAAACGTTTATGTAAGCTTACCCCATACGTCAGTGAGTGTTGCGAGTGTTAAAGCGTTAGCAAGATTTATGTATGGTTTTACTGTTAGAATAAGATTTTTTTTGTAGTGTTGGACGTGTTGCTCCTACCATTTTCGTCGATTATATCAAATATTGAATAAGTCCACTCTAACAATTTTTCATACAGATCTGTGATGTAAGGTCCGCAGTCAACAAGATCTAGGCTATAAACGATATCTAAGGTACATATATAGCTAAATATATATAAATGTACGACAACATAGATCAAATAGCAATGAATGCAAAAAGGGTTACCATACAATGACAAATACATTATTACCTAGGCAACTTAGCATATTCTATCCAATAGTTATGTATTTTAATCAAGTTTGATGGTTATGTATGATATTGATATATATGAAACTCCACTTGTTGCTGTATATTTATCATATCACAAGCAGTTGAATGCATTTTCCCCAATTTGATCCCGAAAAAATCCTTCTGCAGATGTTTAAATTCCAGAATTTTATCGATATCTCTGTTACATGTTCGGATGAGATTCAGCAGGTAGGATCCAAGAGAACTAATGCACTTCAATTTGTTACATTTTTAATGCGGATCAGTTATGCGCGATGTTAGGTTCAATGATCTAGTCATTCTAACCAACTTAACCAATAATTATATATTTTCTATCAAGTTTGATGAATATGTATGATATTCAGTCATTATTTTGTTCGATGTACATATCAAATCCCTTCCACACGGCTTTATTTTACGTAGTTTTCTTCTAATGTCACATACCAGGTACACACATACCCGCTTTGTAGGCATATGTAGGACCGGGCACGGTATAATGACGTCGTATACGGGGGTAGTTACCGATACAATGTAGACACACACACTCACACACATATTTTGATTGCATATACAGGATCGGTTAACATCTGAGGCACTTTCTCTCTGATATTTGCTTTTTTCCATCAGAACAAAATTCCTTGTTATTGTTACAGGATATTTAATGTGGACTACCTTCACGTCATGTTAGGTGAAAAGAACTAAGCATCTTAACCTATTCTACCCTTTTCTAACCAGGAATTATATAGTATCGATCGAGGTTTCGTGCATAAATTTGATACTTTTTTATCGATTTATGATTTATTCATTTCCATCCTCTCCACTTGGCTCTACATTTTGATCTATCCTATTCACACTCATCGAGACCTAACCTTACCTAACCTAACCTAACTTTATGCATGGTGTTCAGTCATCGCTATATACATATCAAACTCTCCAAACGACTCTAAATATCACTTTAACATATATGCTATTTATTTTGTTGTCACTCTCATCCCATATAAGTTAGCAGAGAGGACCCATTTTCAAACTTACACGGTTTGAGTGTTACAGGTAATTCATATTATTTTTGATTTTGACACAATTCTACGTCACTTTAACATGTTATTCACACCTATCATAACCTAACCTGACCTTACGTACGGTATTCAGTCATTGATATATACATATGAACCCCTCCAGACAACTCTAAATATCACTCTAACTTACATGTTATTTATTTCGTTGTCACGCTCGAGTCATATATGTTACCAGAGAGTCCCCTTATTTTCAAACTTGGTTGGATTGAATGCTACAAGTATTTAAAATTTGCATTCAGTTTCATACAAACGGACACATGGTCTCACACCATGTTTTTCTCAATTTACTTCAATATCTCCACTTAACTCTACAACCTTTGACAACTTGCAACTCTGAATTTTCCTTTTCTCTTTCCTATAATTTTCATATCCTTAACGATGACTTCGTTTCAAGATCTGATCGGACTCTGATTTATATCATACCAATCTGTAACACATCTAGATCATTTACCTCGATATAGGTCTTCTGGCATCATATCAAACCTTGAACCATATTTTTTCTACTGATTTCGAAGATTCGATGTTGCCTCCGACTGTCACGATGTTCGCAATTCATTACTTAACATTCGAGTTTAGGATAATATAATTATTTCATTGTGAACATACATAGTTTTCAGTAGTATTTATTGGAATTATTTACAGACCTTACGGGCATCATCACTATCATCTACCTGGTTTTTGATATTTAAACAACATTGTTCGTCATCCAACAGTACTTATCATCACAATATTTCAGTATACTCTCAAAATCCATCTTATACTCCATCATATCTTTGATGCGGATACCGAAGGCTATTCCGTTCCCGTGTGTCCACAAATGTATTACTTCTTCTTCTTGAACCTTAATTATTCGAATCTCCTCCAATTCAAAGTCATTCTGAGCTTCATGATTGAGAAATTTGCACACGATCCAGTTTTTCTTTTGTTCTTAGGTATAATTTGTTGTCCACTATCTCAGCTTTATTACAATGATGATGAAGATTTTCCACTTGGATCATATCAATTTTCGAGATTTGCTTTTCTTAACTCCCCCCCTAAACTTACTTACATACGAATGTAACGCGTCCACATTAGTTACCCAAAGCAGACTTCCTTTTTTCCTGCATCCATTTATAAAATATATCTCCCACTCTTTTGATTCTTGTTTGTCCATTCTGAGATAACTGTTATCTTCAACACTAGTCAATATTTATTCGATCCGACTCATATCATCCTCGGAGATTTCTTCTTCCAGCACTTGTGAACAAAATTTTGATACATGAATGTTCATTTTTGTTTATTCTATGACAAAACGTGTGTCTTCGCCCGATCTCAACACATCACTGACTCCATTCTCGGTAGCCAGCTAGCTATTATAAGTTGATTACATGTGTTTTTCGCAAAACATTTGGCCTAACATTACTCACCTAGGTCATCAACTGTGTATATGGATAGGGCTGTTTACGTATGTGAATGTGTATATTCAAGCGTAAGTACGTGTTACATGAGTTAAAAATATATAACACAAATTTAATATTCAAGATTTCAATATAATTTCAAATTTTCGAGGGATGACCAAGTTATCACTTCAATATGCCGACTTGGCTCTGTCATCCCTCGAAATTTTTGAATTTTATTGAAATTTTGAAAAATAAATTTGTGTTATACCTGCTGAATCTCATCCGAACGTGTAACAGAGATATCGAAAAAATTCTGGAATCTAAACATCTGCAGAAGGATTTTTGCTGGATCAAATGTAGGAAAATATATTCAACTGCTTTTGATATGATAAATATACAGGTACACGTGGAGTTTCATTTATATCAATATCATACATAACCATCAAACTTGATTAAAATACATAACTATTGGATAGAATAGGTTAAGTTGCCTAGGTAATAATGTATTTGTCATTGTATGGTAACCCTTTTTGCATTCATTGATATTTGATCTATGTTGTCGTACATTGCTATATATTTAGCCATATATGTACCTTCGATATGGTTTATAGCCTGGATCTTGTTGACTGCGGACCTTACATCACAGATCTGTATGAAAAAATGTTTGAGTGGATTTATTTAACATGTGATATTATAGACGAAAATGGTGAGAGCAACTCGTCCAACACTACAAAAGAATCTTACTCCAAACGTAATAACATACATAAATCTTGCTAACACTCTAACACTCGTAACACTCACTGATGTATGGGATAAGCTTACATAAACGTTTTGAACTCAACAAAGTACTAACCAGCGATGACCTAACATTACTCGAAACTGGTCGATATTACTGGACTTGTAACAAGCAAAGTGAAAAAAATATATATAAATGTAGTCACACAATCTGCTAAAGATTGGTAAAACAAGTGAGTCAAGAGGATAGATTTGATAAGAATAAAGCTTAAATCAATGAAGAAGTACCTAACATAAGTATGAAACGGGGAAAAATATACAATCCTTGGTAAATTTAGGTTAGGATGAGTTAGGATTAAGGCCATCAATTCAGACCTAGAGTGAAAAATGTTAAAGTGGATCTGGTGAATGGTCAAAAAAGTCAAATATTTGAAAACGAACGCAGTCTCATAACAAAAAGCCGAATTAATCTAAAACTTCTGAGTGTCTGAAATGCAAATGAAATACAAACGTTTTTATAGGTAAGACTTGCGGGAATAAGCATCAAGTAAAGACCTTCGATTTGATAACATAATTGAGATGTACATTCAATTATTGGAGAATTTCAACACTAACACTCAACACAAATCTGGTAGATTAGTTCTCCAAGGCAACATGGAACCGGACCCAAATCCAATGTCGGGAGGGGAAACACACCAAATTTTGAAGCATTTCATCCAATTAAGCGTATTTTATACCCAACATACCGTAAAATTAGTCAAAAAATGTAAAACAAGAACTATAAAATAGCTAAATAAGATTCTCTACTCTACCCTAAGCAATAATGATTAACTATTATATACGGTGAATCCTACCACACCCAGTCCAGTATCCCACGTGATCTGGTTCATGACAAAGATCATATACTAACATAACAGTCATACTAAAAATATCTGATATTTAACACCAAGTTCATAAGAATAATGTTATTTTTTACGACGATACCATTCAAATCTATAATAAATTACTAGACCTAACTGATGCTATGGCTCCAGCAGAACAAAAAATCCAAGCCCACTGTGTTATAAAAATGAACTCTACAATGCTTTACTAGGTCACTTCTCAGCAATCTACCACTAATATATAACAAATTTAGAGGTAACACCCCGCCACGTACAATACTTCAGACGTACCTCGCATCTGTTAACCCATCGTGTCTGAATAAAATCGAACAAAGTCACATCCTGGATATAACCAAAAATCTAGACACAGGTACAGTGGTCAAGAATGGGTTTGACATGAGACTCAAAGAGTGTGTGGCCATAAAAGCTAGGCTTCTGTTCACTATCAATTTAAGTACACCACAACAACGATGAACAGCTTGTTACGTATCCTCACTAACAAACTCATGGAACTTAAGATCGACATTGACAAGGCCATACATAATTCATGTTGAACATGAATGAACTCCCAATGACAACCAAAGAGTGTAAACCACCTATACACTAGGACCCCTCCATCCAGGAAATCATCTTCTAAACGTTACACTAGGGTTCAATTACGAAAATTCCACAAAGATGCAGTACGGACTTATACCTCTTAAACATACAATCCTATGATTATCGTGGAAAATATATCCTACAACAACAACATATATAAAATAGCTAGATAAGATGCTCTACTCTGCTATAATTCACATAAAAAGTGTAATACATTATGGTATCCATCCTAATAAATTGGTCTATTCACACAAACAAGCATAAACAGAACGAGCTGTTGCTTAGGGGACTCTCTAACTCCTCCTAAATATTGAAGTATGGTCGTACAATAAACACACGATACCCTAACAGCATGACCAAGTTTGTAACAAATCGTCTGTTCTATATCTATAATAACCACGTCAAATATTGTATCAGGATGAAAGACGATACATAAAATACTAGAAAATAAACAACACATAACTAATTAGGCCTGAAATAATGTTCTATATTATAGATACAAACGTAATATGTTCTGATATTGTATAAATAACCAACAGAATGCATTGAAGATGGAAATTCAACAGAGAACGTACAAAAACTCGAAGACACATACTAAAACTCACGAATTATAACAAAGCAAGAAGAATAAATTCTCAAGCATACCCAAAACATACATTAAAACCACGATGAACGAGATTGAACTAGCATGTAACCAAACAACAACTAATGTGTATAAGATACCAAGACATACGAGGGACATGACTGAAACCTATAGTAAA
>SDVV010041381.1:0-10444 GCA_016164225.1 Gammarus roeselii | reverse complement strand
CCGGTCATTATGACGCGGCGGGGGTAAACCAGTGAAAACTGTCGGGCCCTGCTGCTGACGGTGGTTCCTCGGTGCATTCGGGACCCAGAGTGTAAGTTGAGGGGCTACCGGCCGGACCCTTTAGCACAAAAGGGCTAAGTTGTGTGAGTGTGAGCGAATGAGGGTGTGAGGTGCGCCTTGCTGTCGGCCACCCCCCTTCCTGGGGGATGCGGCCTAGTGTCTGTATCTGTATCTCTTCATCCATCCTCTCCATGTGCCCGAACCACCTCAGTACACGCGAATCCACTGTTCTCCAACTTCTTCACCATCCCTGTTCTGATTCGAACCACGTCGTTGGTTATCCGGTCTCTCATCGTTACTCCAGCCATGCTCCTCAAACACTTCATCTCGAAAACATTCAACCTTCTTCTCTTCTCTGCTCTCACCCCCCAAGCCTCAGCTCCGTAGAGTACAGTTGTGACAACAACACCCTCATACAGCCCTCTCTTTGCTTCCTTCCCCAACGTCCTATAGCTCATTACACTCTTTAGTGCACCCAACACTTTACATACCTCCTTCACTCGCGGCTTCACTTCAGTTTCCACAAGTTCAGTTTTCTTCACATGGGAGCCCAGATACTGAAAACACGGAACTTCCTCCAAGAGCTCTCCATTTAGGGTGGCACTAATTTTGCTCGCATCGACAGTTCTCAAGCATCTCATTACTTTACTCTTACCCACGTTCACTCGAAGCTTCCTCCTCTCACACACTCTACCAAACTCAGACGCTAGCCTACATAGGTTCTCCTCCGAATCCGCAACCAGGGCCGTATCATAAGCAAATAGCAAATAGTAGGCTCTATTATTTATCGGTGCCCTTTTTTTATGGTGATCTATTTGGTATTAATTATTTAATTGAGTATCGTTAGACGCCCGCAGGGGCTCTGCACGGTGGCGAGCGACGACTTCGCGTAGTGGCTCCGGTGGAGCGCGGAAGCTGTTACTGCTCCTACTACGCTAAACCTACTCGGAATCTACGCTAAACCTACTCTATATACGTTAAACCTGCTCTGAATCTACGTTAAAACTATTCTGTATTTGCGTTGAATCTATTTGGTAACTGTTATACCTACTCGGTATCTACGTTTAACCTACTCTGTATCTAACTTTTCACCTACTCTATATCTACGTTAAACCTACTCGGAACCTACGTTAAACCTACTCGGAATCAACGTTGAACCTACTCGGAATCTGCAATGAACCTACTCGTAATCTACGTTGCACCTACTTTGCCACTCTTCAATTGCCCTACGGGGGAGTCTGCATTAACTTCGCGTTGGGGCTCCGGTGGAGCGCGGAAGCGGCTACTGCTCTTACTACGTTAAACCTACTCGGTTTCTACGTTAACCTACTCGGTAATTGCGTTAAGCCTACTCTGCATCTACGTTAAATCTACTCGGAACCTGCATTAAACCTACTCGGAATCTACGTTCAACCTACTCGGTATCTGCATTAAACCTACTCTGTATCTACGTTTAACCTACTCTGTATCTACATTAACCTTTTTTGTTTCTGCGTTAATACTACTCGGAATTTACGTTGCACCTACTTTGCCACTCTTCAATTGCCCTACGGGGGAATCTGCATTAACTTCGCGTTGGGACTCCGGAGGAAAACAGAAGCAACTACTACTACTACTTCTTCTGATCTATTGTGAATGCTAAGAACAAATTTATTCTTTAGCAGTAATTTGGTCAGGAAATCATCCGGTGAAGATGAACTCCTCCATCTGTCTAGAGGGCGACATTGCAATTGGAGAAGGTAACCACAGTAGGGCTGATTTGGGCCTCATATTAACCGGAGCATCGACGCGAGTCATAGCACGCTTCCTCGTAGGGCGCGCACAGTGGGACTATTCAGGCTAGAGTCATTCAAGAGCAGGAATACTCTTGTACAATCATATACATTAAAACAATCAAATATATTTTTCATGACCGCATTGTTTACGTCAAACCGCTATGTTGGAAAGTCCCTTTATTCACTCACGCCCGACGGAGGAGCTCCTAGTCTCTCATCCGAGCTCCGATGGAGATGGACCCCTTAATTCAATCCGATCATATCTATCACGACAATTCAAACTAACGTGCAGCGTATCTCCAGATCCCTAAAAAAAGTGCGATGAGAGGAAGACACCTCGAAGTAATTAACCGTATAAGAAGCTCCGGTAGAATTTCAAGCCAATTAAAACAACTTAACGTACACACTTTATTGATTAATAATACATAAATGTTCTACATTAGATTGATTACCAGTTAATGTTGGTGTAGGTATAGTAGGGGCCCCCGCTACGCACGAGCCCAGAGAATGACGGATCAACTGGAGAGGGCGTGAATCACGCGCGCCAACTCGACGTGAGCCCCACATTTGGTATGAAAATCTTCTAATAAGTAATGGTGGGATCTCTGCATATCTCATGAATAGACGTTGAATAATTATATTTGGGAATTGGAGGGTATAGAGTGTATTGTGTTATCGCTCCGGTCAAATAATTTCACATACATTTCAGCAGCCCAAATGAAATTCACTCAAATTATACCACCGCAAGTCAACCTTGCAAGACGAAGTGAGTGGTGTATGTTTTTGGATGTGACCGGGTCTAAATCTTGTACATCCTTAAAGGCGTTTACATCCTTAAACAGGAAAACAGTTGTCCTTAATCATATAAGATGCGAATATAAAAAGGAAGTACGGAGCAGTTGTGCAAGCATAACGGTATTCTTGGCAACGAAAGGGATGTCGGCTCCAACGTTTGTTTAGAGTGGAGGCGACGTCGAGTTGGCAGCAGCGCTGGTTAGCTTAGCAAAATAAGCAGCAATATCTACACATGATATGTTGGGACGAGGCTCTTTCAAATAATTATGCAGCACCAATTCTTGTTAGCTATTCGCTTTAATATTGCAGGAAAAAAAAACAAATTAGTTTGGTTAGCGAATTAAAAGTTCAAACGACGAAGTTAAAATAAATGAATTCTAAATGTTGAAAAGTTGTGAGCAGGACTAAGATGATACAGAATAGGACGACTAAATTTGTAACAATCGATTCCTCGCATGTAACATCGATCACACGCCTTACGATTACCAAGCCCTAGAAGCTAAAATATATTACAGCATATAAACAATAGTTTTATCAACAAATAAAATAGCATAGTAATACGATCTATTTCGACAAGCCTATAAATATATTTTTGATATCAACAGCGCTGCGACATTATACAGAGTAAGAGAGATAAGGTCTTCTTATGCTCATCATGAATGATTTTCCAATCATTTATACTAAAGAGATCCTATGAAGACTCGTGTGATCTATTCTAATACGATTAAGTGAATATAGAAGAAGCCGATAAGCAAAGAGATGATACTAGCGACGACATTGCATCATAATAACATTCGACAAAGTATGCCGATTACCCAAGCGGAAAGGGGGTGAAATTAAGTAATGACCAACCAACTCAAACCCTCACGCTTGGTTGCCGTTAACCCTGGATTTAATCTCCACAGTGTATCTTAAACATAATCGAGGTGATGAGGCTGCTTCCATTTAGATTTAAAATATTGAACAGTTTGGAGAAATTACTAACACTATAAAAAATGTCAAGACAAACGGTACCAATGAATTTATTTTTCAACATTAAAAATTGGGTTCCGTAACGATATATGTATTACGAAGAATTTAGCAATATTACACGTCTGAGATATAAAGTAAGTAAATAAAGTCTTGCCTTCGGTATTTATATCAAAGTTTTACATGCATAAAACGGAAGTCAGGGAAACGAAAACTTTTGGCCGCGCCAGTTCGATAACAAAGAGAATTCTTAGCCTTTTACAGCATCACTCAATTTGTTTCGTTCAATATGGCGTTTAAAGGCATTCAATTATTACGTTTAGTTTTGTTACCTGTTGTGTTAGAGCAGACCAAATAATAATGAACCGCAGTTGGCAAATTCGACTCAATACAGCTCTGCTTCTGAAGAAACTCATATTTTTCTGTGAAGACAAAACATCAAAGTATAAAAATTTGGCCAAGCAAAATATCTCAATTGCCTTTGATAAAATGGACGGCACTTTCACACTGAAAATCAGGCTAACACCACTAAAAGTTGTTAAAAACATTTGAGATGAATATCCCTCACAGAAATTGGTTTAGTCTATAACTGTAAAAACTGTCAGCGGTACAGGACTTATGGATGCAGTTTCTGTTGCACTCAATTACTGCGGGCTCTTTGTATCAAAAATAATCCCAAAATCTGATTCATGTCAAAATTTAAGGCAATAAATTCATCAGAGAAAGTGTGCAGTAATACACCAGAGCAAAAACCAATCGAGGGTCATTGCAATCACAAGTTACACATATATATAATCAATTTACGTTGAAAAAAATTCCTCTTATTCTTGGCTTAGTCCTCATCAGACGCTTGATGGCAGATCGTCAGGCAAAGTCGTAAAATTGGGGGAACTCCATCGCAGCCTTCAGATACAGGATTATTAAATACGTCGGTAGTGCAACCGAGGCCACAATGACCCAACAATTTTGGAGTCAGAATATAAGATTCTTCATAAATAATATAAAATGGTCATATACTATACACTTATTCAGCTAACGTTTAACTACGTTAATAAAGAAAAAGTCAAATCTTGATTGACCGTCAACACAACAGCAAGTTTTCGTAGCGTTATAAGTGATACGAGAATCATCCATTTCTGATCACTCTGATCCAGTCCACTCAATTGACACAGAAACCAGTCGCTTTTTCAAGGTAGCTAGTCAATAATCAAATATATATGCAGCTATGCATGGTTATAAACTTCTCCGTTTAAATAACAATTAAGTTTAATATATACATCAGACTACACGATTTTCGAAAAAGACCTCTATGCGAAATCTTCGGAAATTTCAGTTCGTCTAAATCCCGTATACCGTTGTAAGTTCGATCGTATGCAGAAGAAGTTTTATTACTGCACAGCTCTATTCAGCGTCTAATGACCAATGAGGGTTCACTAACCCACGCCAGTAAGTGCATACCAACGACTAATAGCTATTCAAACAAAGACATGAGCATGAAAGCATTAATTGATGGTTAACATAACCTTTACGATAAAAATGAACAGCATCAGCAACAGTTGACAATGCAGATAAGGTCTAAACCAGTCTCACGAACACTTTTGACAAGAGCAAAACACGCTGGTGCTATCTCGTACAATCAGGGCGAAAAATAGTAGATATACACTTACGAAATTTGTGATCTAACTTCGTAAATAATGATGCCTCGGAAAAACTCGTCTGACACCTGCAATTAAAAAGTTAGTAGAACTTCGTCACGTAGAATGTTTCAAATTTAAAAATTTGCTAGTTGGAGCTATCAAATTGTCTTAGAAATCGACACAACCGCCTCCTACCAAGCTGGAGGGTGGCTAGACAAGAAGACATTCGGTACGCTCTTCCGCAAACGCTCATATACAATTCATGACCCTTCAGTAAAAATTGTCGCAGCATGCACGCTCAATAGGTTGCCGATATTACGCGGCCTAGTTGCTGAGGACACTTGAGGTAGGCACTTGAAGGCACGTTGAGGTTCTATTCCACTCTTTTAACAATCATTTTCGAAAGGATGAACATTTTTGAGGAGATTGGATAGGAGTGACCTTGGTTACTAATGCAACATCATCAAGGTCCTTAGAAAAACGAAATAAAACAACACATTTTTTGACCAGTTCTTCAAACCGTCGTAGAAACGTCGACACTTTTGCTCGATGTAAACCCGCGGTGAGTTGGCATGACATACATTTCATCTTTACGACGGGATCATTTCTCACTATCGAGTAATGAAAGTAGCTTCTCCAACAGACAAGGGACTGGCGCAGCACATCACCAACTGCACAAACTGCGCTAAAACACACCACCTCAATACATGTTTCCACACTTTGTAACATTCCTTTGAGATAAATTAGGACAACTACAGTGAAATTGTTCACAGTTAATTTACTGTTGCCCAGCTCTGCCGGCCGTCGTGGGGTCGAGGGTACTCCTTCCATCTGATGGCACTCCGCCAGACGCAGAAGGTACGACGGCGATTGCACGTTTGTACAACATATTAGACAGCTCCATTGGTCTAGGCTAGAAAGGTTAGGTTAGGAAATGCCGATGTTAGAATGTACTTGAACACTATATTAGAAATATTGATCTAACCTACGAGCTAAAAAGACACCACCTCAGATCCTGCTGCAGTACGCTATGCTAGCAAAACTGGGATTACTATTAGTTAAAATGTAAAGAAGTGTCAAATTTCCCGTGTCATCCGGTGCTGAACTGATGAAATATGACGACCATTTAAATTAATGTTTATTAAACCAAAAAATAACGGCTTCAAAATTTAAAGCCTGGGGTAAATTAATGTTAATATTTAGCTGAAAAAATTATTAACGAGAGCAAGGTAATTTTTAGAGTCAATAGTCATGAAAAGAGGCCAATGGTTATGATCAACCGAGCAATGATAGGTGAACAATTAGTTGGTGGGTGCAAGAGATACCTGCCTGGGCATCAGATGGCAGCACGGCACGATATGCCTGAGGGCAGAGAATGCAACATTAAACGAGTCATTACACGTATTGGCTCCTACTAAGTCATATGCTCGTTAACGAGCTGTAAGGACGCTCTCAAACCGTGCTCACACCAATAGAGTGCCAGAAGGACACTGACTCCAGCGCACTAGAAAGCCTAGTCACTAATAAAACGCCTAAACATCACTCGGTACGCACTAACATCACTCACAGGAGGTACAGTAGCTTTTAATGTACTTGGGCCATGTGGTTCAAGCACTCCCCAAGTGGCAGCAAGGAACGTTCTCACTCGAATTGTCCAGCCCCACGGATTTGCAGTAGCTCTTAAGGTGCCGGAGGCACTGTGCTTCCAGCACATGCCAAGGGTAAAGGGGAGAAAAAATAGGAACCTGGAGTCCTGTGCATAAGTTAATTAAGATCTACACTTAGTGTAGGGAATCTCACGCATGAGACCAGCGCAAAGAGAAAAAATGAAGAAAAGAAAAGTCGTGGAAACAGGTTGAATAAAAGAGCGCAACTTGGCTTTTATAAGCCACCACCAGAAGAAGAAAATTCAGGACCGACAGAACATATGCACTAAATATGACGGGCAAATGAGGTAAATGAAACTAAAAAAATACAGGATGTGGGATAAAAGAAGAGATAGTGAAGGGTAAACACTAGGAGAGTGTGAAGGGGAATAGGTGTGTTCACCCCCACCCCCAGTAGGGCTTGACTCCGTGCGGCTCTTGAACCCAAGAGATGCCTACTGGCACCTCGCTAATGCATCATTGGGGGCAAACAGGTTCTCTGAGTTCACCCCCACCCCCAGTAGGGCCGTGACTCCGTGCGGCTCTTCAACCCAAAAGATGCCTACTGGCACCTCGCTAATGCATCGTTGGGGGCAAACAGGTTCTTTGAGTTCACCCCCACCCCCAGTAGGGCCGTGACTCCGTGCGGCTCTTGAACCCAAGAGATGCCTACAGGCACCTCGCTAATGCATCGTTGGGGGCAAACAGGTTCTCTGGGTGGCAAGTTCCATAATGCTAATTACTTACGTCATAATTGAACCTGGAATATAATAGAACACAAAATTGTGGTAAGAAAATGAGGGTCAAAGCACCGCCCTGTACGAATCGTACCATTCAATGTTGATCAGTAGTGTGCAATCAGGAGTTCATCAACTCGGTCTACCACATGACATCTAATGTTCTACAAAATAGCTTATACATACGTCGGATGAATTTTCATCTATTGCAGTTACAGTTTGTTCAAAATTCAGTTATGTAAGTTCCAGACAACAACAATAGATATTGGCTACTGCTGTGTTGATATCACTTAGACTATCCGCGTAGGAAGGCTATGCACTGTTCGCATGTCAAATTATATGTATGTCTGCAAATGGAAAAGTTAATATCCAGTAGGATCAGAGGGAACCGACTTTAAATTAAGTAATGATTAAGTTGATCCATCATGCTAAGGAGGACTATGATATTGATCACACGTTTCACTTAATACGCACTTAACATTAATAGAACAATTAAAATAGTCTCATAAGCAAACTGTACTTAGCTGTAAAGAAAAGCCAGAATATAGCAAAATAAAATACTACTTTCGCGCAGTCTTAGGAAAAGTACGTATGAATATACAATTTATTTTATCATATAGTGAAAGCAGTCATTGTGATATCATAAAAGTAGACACATCAAACTGGCGCCAATTTGGGGCTAAGATAAGGAGCCTATACAGACGTCAGTCGATCGACATATGAGCTAACGGTCCTGCATCTGGTAAGAGCGGTTGGTGGTGGTGGACGTGTGCTGTATTGTTCGCTCTATTCTTTGAGTGGAGGACTGCAGCAGTTGTTCCGCAGCGGACTGGTGCTGCTGGCTCAGCCTCAGGCCCGTGCGAGGTGTTTGTGGACTCTGGTTGGCGGAGGTGGTGGTGGACTTACTCTGGAAGGCTTTGAGTGCATCTCTGAAGCTGGGACCCTCCTCCACCTCAGAGGTCTCAGGCTCGCTCTGCGCGCCACCGACGCCTGTTGACTGGTTCATGGTGAAGGTGGTGTGGTAGGCCCGGGATGACAAGTTGCTGGTCCGCGTGTCGTTCAGAGACATGTTCTGCAGGGATGGGGTCAGGTGATGGCTGATGCTGCTAGAGCCAAACGATGCGTTCTGGGCGGAGGGTGTGCCGTTTGTGGCGTGCGAGCTCACGTTGTGCTGGATGGTGCTAGAGTAAAAGCCGCGCTGACCAGACGTCTCATGCGCGCTGTCATACCTAGGAGAAGAGTACTTCTAGTTAGAAGGTTTTTCTAACCACTCCTTTTCTTTTTGTAATATAATCGTACAAACAAGCAATTGAGCCACGGTGGCCGATTGGATAACGAGCCCAACTGTAGTTGAGAGTTTGAGACTTGACCCGCTTCGTGAAAAGTGCATCTAGGCACCATCCTACTCCTGTCTCTAAAGCCGCCTACTCTAATCCACTCACCGACTATCAGGGAAAATATCTGCATGTTTATACAGAATAAAAAATCAATGGCACTTTCAATGTTTTTCAAAAATTCCTTCCGTCTCACCCAGAGAGGTTGCCATCAGTGTCCGACTGTCCGCTCTCGCCAGGCCTGTACTTGGCTCGCCGAATCTTCTCGAGCTTAGCTCTGGCACCGATGAGCTCCTTCTCCATCTTGAGTACTTCTTCACGTGCGTCGATCTCTTGCGCCAGGCCACCCACCAGCCTTTTGTTGACAATGAGCGTGTGTTCCTCCTCATGCTGGATGGCCTGCTGGGCGGCCCGCACCAGGTTGTCGGTGGCCCGCTTCACAGCATTGCCCGCGGACTGTAGGCGTTGCGTGGAGGGGTAGTTGGGATCCGCCTTCACCTTGCAAGCCACCAGCAGCTGAGCTGTGGAGCCGGCCACCTGGAAGACGTTAACGGTTAGAAGCATAATAACTAGAACTGCACTCGATACTTGATCACGCGTTTGCGTGATTAGCATATTTTAGGAAAAATTCTAGGATTGAGGCTCAATTATTACCAAACTTTCTAATGGAATGTTAAGAACACATAACTAAAACGAAATTGAGAGTGCCTGGAAATCGAATTATTAGGTAGGTAATATTGAAAAATTCAAATTTTCAATACCAAAGAGAAATTGAAATTTATACAAGATAGTAGATGGCTACTAGAATATTGATGCCTTTCATAGATTTATGAATATGTTAGTTAACGGACTGATATAACATTTTATAAGGGGACCGTGGATAAATTACTCAGGCTGATCGATAGACCTGAAGTGCTACTTTTAGAGAGTTAGCTTGAAGTAGCGCTTTAGCTCCATCAACGCCTTCGCATTATACACAGATACAGACACTAGGCCGCATCCGCCAAAAAGGGGGGTGGCCGACGGCAAGGCGCACCTAACACCCTCATGCGCTCACACTCACAACTTAGCCCTTTTGTGTTAAAGGGTCTGGCCGGTAACCCTGCAACACACACTCTGGGTCACGAGTGCGGTCCGAGAATCCGTTGTCAGCAGTTCTCACTGGTTTACCCCCGCCGCGTCATAATGACCGCCCCCCCTCCCCCGCGACAATCTCGACAGCGGGATGCCATGGGCGGGAAAGCGCATCAGAGTAGCGTCAAAATCAATCATTCACAACCATTCTCCACTCACGCCTGTTCATCGCACGCTCTCTCGCCACCTCCACATTCATGTCTCTCCTTCCTAACGCCTGCTTTACACCGTCCATCCACCCAAACTTCGGTCTACCTCTAGACCTACGACAACTAGCCTCCGCATTCATCACCCTTTTCACCAATCTCCCTTCATCTATCCTCTCCATGTGCCCGAACCATCTCAGAACACGCGAAT